>CM076579.1:1446552562-1446722036 GCA_034641835.2 Pinus albicaulis
ACTTTGCTATGTGTGGATGTGCTTATTCTAGATCTGATTTGGTAGAGATCTGTTATGTGTTTTTCTTTGATGTTAACCTGAATTTATTCAGTTGATAACTTGTATAAGTAGGAGAAGCTTAACTAGATTAACATAAATAATTTTTGCATAAGAATTAAGATTCATAAAATTCTACATGGTATCAGAGCAATTTCAGATCTAGAAGGGTCACCAGCTAAAGCATCTGAAGGATCTAGTTGTAGAAAGCAGCTGGAAAGGAAACATAAAATAAGATATGAAACGGTTTTCGGGGAGGAATTCATGCGGAGAAGGTGACATTGTCCAACTATTTGTGTCTAGCAAGCCCATGCAATTCTTTGTGCAAGGCGCTCAAAAATGGCGTTGGTTGAGTGCAAGAGCTTGACTAGTGTGATTCATATGAATGTCCAAATCCTAGAAAAATTTTGCTAGGAAAAGTTACGAGAAATTAGGAAGAGGCTGGTGGGGTTAAACACGAAGTTTCAGTTTTTAACCTTAGCACAAGTGACAAAGTTTGGGAAAGCCAGTCATACTCAAAGAGTTGCTTTTCAAAAGAAACTTGCATTTTTGGTGGAAAGGATCCAAAGAAGAGAGAAGGTTTGAATCATAGTTGATTTGGTAGATTTCAAGGTGATGCGGGGGCATTAGACGCTAGCAACAGCACCAGCATTTTCCACATGTTGGCTGGGGGTTCGAAAATATTTGGTGTAAACGTAGGTGTCAATACCTCAGCTGAATGTATCATTTAGATTAATCAGAGTTGTAGAAGTCGAATAGTTTAGTTAGTCCATATGTCATGTTTTAGTTAGTTGAATTATTGTAATTAGGCTTTTGATTTTCTAAAACGGTCCTTACAGAGGAACCGAGGAGTCATATGTTGATGTATATAAACTGTATTCCCCCGAATGCATGGGGGGGGAGAACGGAGGTTTCTGCAATAAAATCCGTGTATTGAGCAATGGTTTCCTGTTGAATAAAGTTCAGTGCTCGTTGATTCTCAATTTGGTTTGAATTGATATTATGAGTAAATTTTTGTTGAATAAGGTCACTGTGTAATCTCTGTATTCCTCTACCCATTGCTTCTCTCAATTGTCTGAATAAATGAAGAAATTCCACACACAGGCGAGGTCTGTGTAGAAAAGTCGTCGTTGTCTAACTCTGTTTAATAGTGGTGAAATCCTACTTAATAAAGAGATGAATTCGTTTGTTTTTAATTGAAGTCTGGAACCGGGACTAAACCCTGAGTTAGTAAACTGAGCGGATAAAAGAATAGCGCAAACCCGACTTAAACCCATGGTCAACCACTGTTCCCAAAACCGCGAGCGGATTTACGAGGCCGGATTGCCCATATCGCACCGCCTTTCGGTGATAAGAGGTATTTCCTGGTTGGGGAGAGATTCCATAGAGCATTCGACACGTGGCGAGGTGGACCCACGGAAAACCGTCGTTGTTGCGCGCCATCGCACGTTAACATTCGACCAAGGAAGCCGAGCGATATCGTGGTACGCCGTTGATCTGGGAAGGAGCCATCGGACGGTGATCGTTTGATAAAGATGCGCGGAGGATAACCAGGTACGGTACGAGCATTTGATTGGACCATTGATATATATGTGGGCCCGGAGCCGAAGGTCTATTGTGACGTCATTTGGTTATAAAGTGTTGGACTATTAATAAAAAATTCGGGGATATAAATCAAAACTCAAAGGTTGTGGATAATGGTTGTTTATCAAATTCCACGAATTTGATAAATAAAACTCCAAGAAAATAAAAGAAGGCCACGTGGAGCAAGGAACGGGGTTTCAGAAGGGTAATGCTGACAGAGCCATGATTACAGTAGTGCAAACTCTCCTTAGGGCGACTTTCGGCTTTGTTGTCGTCATTTGTGGTATCAGAGCTGTTGTTTTTGAGTTGTTTTGCTGAGAGCTGACATGGTGATCCGAGTTGGTAGAGGTGCTGGCAGAAGGAGACCTGTTGCCAACGCAGAGGTGTTGGGGATGTTGCAGAGGGTCGAGGCCAGAATGGATGCCATGGAGCGAAGACAACCTAGAGATCCTTAAGACATCAGTGAACCTGAAACAGAAGAAGCGGAAGAAAATGTTGAGATTCCTCCTGACATGAGGCTCCTCAGAACTGTTCTGGGGTCTGCAGTTAAGCCCAGAATTGAAGTGTCGAGTTATGCAGGGGGACTGAATCAAAAAGAGCTGGTAGACTGGATCAATGAAATGAACAAGTGCTTCGACTATGACGAAATAAGCGAAGATAAGAGGGTCAAATTTGCAGTGACAAAGCTGAAGGGACATGCTGCACTTTGGTGGGATGGAGTGCAGGCAGAAAGAAGGAGAGTTGGCAAGTAACCTATCAAGAGCTGGACCAGAACGATGGCTAAATTAAAAGGTAAATTATTGCCTAGTGATTATCATTCTTTATTATGTGAGCAAATGCAAAACTGAGGCAGAGAATGCGCGGTAAAAAGGGTAGAATACAGAAATTCTCTGATAAGCATAAATTTAGGCAATTTCCAAGACACACGGAAGGAGAAGGCTGCGGTTATCTGTGAATGGTCTCAAGCTGAAGATCCAAGATGAGATTGGTCTCCTGTCTCCTAAGACAGTGGAAGAGGCCTACCAGATGGCCTTGAAAGCAGAGGAGAAACTCCTGAGGAAATAGTTTGCCAAGAAGAGAGGTACTTTCCGTGGAAAGGGAAGTCAGGGTGGTAGAGGAAAGCCTACTACACCCAGGGATGGAGCTAACAGTAGCTCACCTCAGAATGCATCTACAGAGGACGATGCAAGGGGCAGAAGGGGTTCTTACAGAGAAAAAGTAAGAGGAGGCAGAGACAGAGGCAGAGGTAGAGATTTGAGGTGTTATAGATGTCAGAAAATGGGACATAAGCACTATGAGTGTCCAGAGAATGTGGGTGCTGGTCCAAGAAATTTTGTTGTTGCCCAGGCTGGAGAAGAGGTAGAAATTGAAGAAGAAATTCTTCCAGAGAGGGGAGAATCCTTGGTGGTAAATAAGGTCCTGTTGAAGCAAGCCAAAGAGGTCATTGAGCCTGCACAAAGGAAGACTTTGTTTAGGAGCATATGCAAAGTCCAAGGGAAATGCTGCCAGCTAGTCATTGATAGTGGCAACACAGACAATCTGGTTTCCACTGAGGTGATAGAAAAGTTGAAGTTGAAGACCAGGGAGCATCCAACTCCCTACAGGGTGTCCTGGCTGCATAAAGGGCACCAGCTGGTTGTAAAAGAACAGTGTGAGATAGAGCTGCAAATGGGCAAATACAAGGACAAGTTTTGTGTGATGTAATGCCCATGGATGTGTGTCATATACTACTGGGTAGACCTTGGCAGTTTGACAGAGCAACAGTGCATGATGGTAAGAAGAACACTTACAAGTTCTTCAAAGATGGGGTACACCATACATTGATACTCATGGAAGAAGGAGAGCCATCCAGTAGAGTGATTGATCCAAAGACCTTATTTCTAAGCAGGAAGGAATATCTGCAGCAGATAGAATAAGAAGTGGTAAGCTTTGCTTTAGTTTGCAAACCTAAAGTAGTTCTTACTTCTACAAAGATTTCTGATTTGCCAGTAGAAATCCAAGAGATGTTAGATGATTATTGTGACATTATTGTGGATGATTTACCTGATGAGCTGCCACCTGTGAGAAAGATCAGCCATCAGATAGATTTTATCCCTAGTTCAAATATGCCAAATAAGGCATCCTATAGAATGACTCCCAAGGAAAATGAGGAAATCAGGAGACAAGTATAGGATTTGGTGGACAAGGGGCTGATCAGAGAAAGTTTGAGTCCATGTGCAGTACCAGCAGTATTGAGCCCAAAGAAAGATGGAGGCTAGAGGATGTGTACTGATTCCAGAGCAATCAATAAGATCAAAATTAGGTACAGATTCCCTTTGGCCAGAATTGAGGATTTAATGGATTGTTTGAGTGGTGCTAAATATTTTTCAAAGATAAATTTTAAAATTGGATACCATCAGATCAGAATAAGAGAGGGTGATGAGTGGAAGACTGCCTTTAAAACGAATGAAGGACTGTATGAATGGATGGTAATGCCTTTTGGGTTGTCAAATGCACCTAGCACTTTTATGAGACTTATGAATGAAGTATTGAAAGAATTCATTGGTAAACTTGTGATAGTGTATCTGGATGATATATTAGTTTTCAGCAGAACTAAAGATGTTGGAAATATTGTCATTGATGGCAAAGGAATTGGCAAAGACAGGAGCAGCACTTAAACTATCCATAAGAATAGAGAGGTAGCAGAGGCAGTAGATGAGACAAATCAGTAGAGTTGAATTAGGGGTTTAATACAGTTTGCAAAGGAGATGACAAAAGGGAGAGCTGCTAGGAAGAGACAAGGTAATACATTGAAGGAAAAATTGAATATCTGGCTAAGATTTGTATATGTTAATGACGAACTGTGGAATTGTGTTAAGTATGAGTAAATCTGGAATATATATGACCTGTGTGATCAATTTCATAATGGGCAGAGGATATCTACGGTGCCCGGAGAAGAATGAAATCATTGTTAAGGATATGTGTATTGACTAATGTAATTCTTGAATCTCTGTATGAGTCTCTGCGAATGGAGTTAAACCCTGTTGAGGAATCATGGAGAAATATGATGTTCTTGAATGTACAGGTAGAAGCGGAACTGTGACATGATAGAACTCCGAAATGGAAGATTGACATGCTATATATATCATAGCAGAATTAAGGAATGACATTGAATTGTCACGAGTTAATGTTTGTAAGGAAGTCCTGTCGGAAGAGAACTATATTTGTTCGTTGGTTATTGGAAATCCTGCCAAAGATAGACCAAAGTTATAGCGCAAACCCAGACTAACCATTTGGAATCATGAACGGAACCTTGAGCGAAGGGCGGAACCACGAAGGAGGAACAGTAAAGGTGGTTTATGGTTTTTATCGCACCGCTTTCAACGGGCAAGCGGTATTCAAAAGGTGGGGAGCGATTCCATAGAACGGGCGACACACGTCCTTGTACGATTCTACAAAACCACTTTTTTACTATGCGCCATCGCGCGTTATAGTTCGACCTAGGACGCCCAGCGATATCATTGAGCGCTGTTTATCTGGGAAGGGGTCATCGGACAGTCGTCATTTGTTGAAGGTGCGCGAAGTTTAACACAGGTACGACGGGCCATCGCACATTAACGATCGGTATCGGAGGTCGAGCGATATGCATATACGTCGTCGATCTGGAAGCTTGCTAATCTAACGGTGATCGGACGCTGGACTTGCGTGAAGATTACCTATGGTACCATGCACGCATTTGATTGGATATTGAATATATTTGTGGGCCCAGGGTCAAAGGTTTACCATATTATTTGGAAGGGTTAAAATGCGAAGGGTTAACTTTAATCCTAAAGTTCTGTTCAAAATTGTAAATATATTTATTTATCAATTTCTTCAAATTGATAAATAAAAATTAATAAGAGATCAAAAGCCTCGTGGGATAAAATAAAAGGAATACTGTCAGAGGAATACCATTAGCGGTTCATGGTTTTGACTCATGGTTTTAATAAAGGGAAAACTATATAAGGAGAAGAAAAATAAAGGACGAGGCGGGCATTATAAGGGTGGTGAATAAAAAAAAAATTCTAAAAAGAATATCTGGATTGGGGAGCTCTGTTCTTAACTGGTAAATCTAAAACGACGATGCACCCATGAATGTAACGATGAATCTCTGGTGTGAACAACGGACGAAATCATGAGGAACTGGTGTGAGTATACAAAAAATAAATAAATCGGGTGATTGGCAAGGTATGTCGTATATGAAAGTTGATGAAATGTGGTCAGCAGTGTGCTAAGGGTCGAAGCCTTCAGAGAGGGGGTTGTACCTCCCTTCCAGTGGTAGTTGGTAAATGAGAGTAGGGGGTAGTAGCTCCCTTCCAAGAGAGGCTGGTAAACGAGAGAAGGTTGAAGCCTTCTGCAGGTGGGTGCCTGCGTGCTGGTATAAGTCTGTACCAGCATATATTGTAAGAAGTTTTCTCTACAATAAATATTGAAGACTGTAATTACAGCAGCAGTGGTTTTCTCCCGAATTGGGTTTCCACCTTAAATCCTGGTGTTCATATGTGTTGTTTGTGTGATGGTTTTTTCTGTTATTTCTGATTCATGCTTAATGCTTATCTGATGCAATACTCTAAGTAAAGACATATGAAGATATCTGGACATACATATTGGATGCAGTACTGTAACATGTGGTTTTAAGAGAAAGAAAATAAAATTGCTCAGTCCTAAATACTAATTCAGCTCCCCCCCCCTCTCAGTATTTTTCCCAACAATTCGTATTAGAGGAGGTCCTTCTGAAAAAGCTTAGCCGCTAGAATGAAGATCAAGCAGATGAGAAATCAAGATGGAACAACATCTATCAGGCCTCCGCTCTTTAACAGAAACAGTTTAATCTTCTGGAAAACAAGGATGAGATCCTATCTTCAGTCTTTGGGAGCAGAGGTATGGGCAATTGCTGAACAAGGATATCAATACCCAGCTGCAGTACCAACAGATCCGAAGGAAAGAAAGAATTATGAAACGAATGCAAAGGCGGTCAATGCTCTATTGGGAAGTCTAATTGAATCAGAATTTGTCAAATTCATGCATCTAAATACAACCAAGACAATATGGGACAAAATCATTCTAAGTTATGAAGGTGATGAAAAGGTAAAAAGTGCTAAACTCCAAACTCTCAGAATTCAATATGAGAATCTAAAAATGGATAATGAGGAGAGGATTGCCAATTTCTTTTTACGTCTTGATGATATTGTAAATCGTATGAGAAATCTGGGAGAAACAATAACCGAATCTACCTTGGTTGAGAAAGTCTTAAGATCACTAACGAAAAAATTTGAGTCAAAAGTTTTAGCCCTTGAAGAAAAGCAGGATCTTCAAAACCTTACTGTGGTGCAACTTCATGGCATACTAACTGCATATGAAATGCGAAGAGGAGGACCTTCTGAAGTCAAAGAAGCATTCTTTAGAACTTCTACAAAAGGGAAGGAAGTACAAAAAACAGAAGGATCGAGATATATCTCAGAGGAAGATGAGATAAAATTTGTAAAGAAACTTCAACTTGGCACAGGACGGTTCAGAGGTAAGCTTCCTTTCAAATTTTTTGATTGTGGAAGAGTTGTTCATTATGCTACTAAGTGTCCTTATAAAGAAACACATAAAAAAGGGAAGGAAGTAGCAAAAAGGAATAAGAATCGTTTTAGCACTAGAAAGAGTTACTATACTCATGAAGATAGTGATGGGTTATCTGATAGTGAGGAAGAATGTGAACAAGATCTTAGACTTCTCATGGCATTTGAAAAATAATCTAGAGAAGAAAAAGATACTTTTGTGGATGCTCTAGAAGACAGTGATTTTCTTGATGAAAACAATAAACTCAAAATATGCTTAGAAGAAAGTAAAATAATCATAGAAACTCTAAAAAATTAGCTTGAAGAAAAGGATAAACACACTGAGAAATTAGACTGTGAAGTAGTAAGTCTAAGAAAAGAACTTGAGAAAGTAGAAACTCTAAATCTTAGATTTACCAAAGGATCTGAAACATTAGATGAGATTATCAAGGTACAATGTTCTCCTCTTATAAAGACAGGTCTTGGATATATTGGAGAATCTTCTCAGGCTTCATCACCAAATTAGCTAAAAGCAGTTACAGCTGGTTTACAACATGCTGCCACTCAGCAAGGGAATAAAGAATCTTTACAGATAAAGCATGATCATCTCAATTCAAAGAACACTAACAGGAATGTCTTTCAGAGAAACACCAATCAACAAGTAAATTCATATAGAAGATTTTATGATCGCAGAAATTTCTTCTTCAATGGACAATATTTCTCATGTCACAATTTTGGTCATAAAGTTGTTCAATGTGTTGCATATAAAACCATCATGACAAGATAAGCAAGAAAGAAAAGGATTGATATTAAAACAAAGAAGAATACTTATAACAACTTTTCTCCTCTTCAAAATGAAGTTGAATGTGCTTATTGCAATAACTTTGGCCATGAAGAATATGAATGCAGGAGCAAAGTTTAGCCAAAAGAACATGTTCCTTCAAGCTCCAAAGTATGGAAAAAGAAGGAATTACAGGTTGAAAATTGTGGCATAGCGTTATTTGCAGAAGATGAATAAAACCAATGGTACATTGATAGTGGATGCTCAAGACACATGACAGGTGATAAAGACAAACTTCTTGCATATAGTGCTCTAGAAAAAGAAAAAAATGTTACATTTGGAAATGATACTCCTGCGGTCATTAAGGGAAAAGGGTTTGTTTTTCTAAAAGAAAAGGTGAAAGCTAATGAAGTCATGTATGTGGATGGATTAAAACATAACTTGTTAAGTGTAAGTCAAATGTGTGATCAAGGAACTGAAGTTGTCTTTAGTTCAAAAGAATGTGTGGTACGTGATCTTGATACAGGTAAAGCAATTATAAAAGGGAAAAGAACTCCAAACAACCTATATATATTGAAGAACTGCAAAGAACAATGTTATTTGAGTAAATCTTCAGAAAAT
Source organism: Pinus albicaulis (assembly GCA_034641835.2). Taxonomy (NCBI): domain Eukaryota; kingdom Viridiplantae; phylum Streptophyta; class Pinopsida; order Pinales; family Pinaceae; genus Pinus; species Pinus albicaulis. The sequence goes on from CM076579.1 coordinate 1,446,561,149, forward strand.
TGGCTATGGCATAGAAGGTTGGGGCATCTGAGCTTCTCTCAAATCAAAAAATCAAGCAGACTTAAAGCTGTTCGTGATCTTCCCAATATTACTCTACCTAAAAATATCATATGAAAATCTTGCCAATTCGGCAAGCAAACCAGAGTACAATTTAATGCCAAGGAAGGATCATCAAGTAAGCCTCTTGAACTCATTCATACTGACATATGTGGACCTATGAGAAAAAAGTCACCACGTGGTGAAGAATACTATATCTTATTCATTGATGATTTCTCTAGAATGTGTTGGATTGGGCTGCTTAAACACAAAGATGAAGCATTTGAGAAATTTCAGATCTTCAAAGCACTAGTTGAGAATGAATTAGATCTAAAAATCAAGTGTCTCAGATCTGATTGAGGAGGAGAATATACATCAGATGAATTCCTTGAATTTTGTGAACAACATGGCATAAAAAGACAGTTTTTTGTAGCTGGCACTCCACAAAAAAATGGTGTTGCAGAAAGAATGAATAGAACAGTTCAACAAATGGCTAGAGCAATGCTTGATGATTCCGAAACACCTGACACATTTTGGGGAGAAGCAGCACATACAGCAGTAAACATTCTCAACAAAGCACATGTTCGTGTAAATAGTGATAAAACTCCATATGAACTCTGGTATGGTAATCCTCCCACTATAAAGCATTTTAGAATTTTTGGGAGCAAATGCTTTATCAAGAATAATGATGAAAAACTTGGCAAGTTTGAACCCAGAGCAGATGAAGGAATATTTATTGGTTACTCCTCTAGGAGTAGGGCATATAAATGTTACAATAAAAGACTTCGGAGGATTGTTGAATGTATTGATGTTGTTATTGATGAGTCTCCTGCAGCTCCAAAAGAAGAAAATCAAACAATAGATGAAGATGATGATGACACATATCCTTCTACATCAAATAGTAATGATACAAACAATGAACCCAGTGAAGAACCTGAAGAGGATTTTTCTGAAAAGGCTCCATCCAAATATGTTCAAAAGAATCATCTAGAATCTCAAATTTTGGTAGAAAAAGAATCAGGTGTACAAACAAGAAGGACTCTTGTGGGATCTTCCAGCAATCTGGAATTTCTGTCCACTATTGAACCTCACAGTGTCAGTCAAGCTAGCAAAGATGAATGTTGGATTCAAGCCATGAATGAAGAGATTGATCAAATTGAAAAGAATCACACTTGGGAATTAGTACCAAGGCCTCATGACAAAAATGTCATTGGAACGAAATGGATATTCAAAAACAAGTTAAATGAGAATGGGGATGTTATAAGAAATAAAGCTAGACTTGTGTGCAAAGGGTATGCTCAACAAGAAGGTATAGACTTTGAAGAAACCTTTGCTCTTGTAGCCAGACTTGAAGCCATAAGAATGTTTCTTGCTTTTTCAATCTTCCAACAAATCAAAGTTTATCAAATGGATGTTAAATCTGCCTTTCTCAATGGTGATTTAGAAGAAGAAGTTTATATAGAACAACCAGAAGGATTCATTTTGGGAAATGATGAAAAACTTGTTTGTAGACTTAAAAAGGCTCTATATGGTCTCAAAAAAGCTCCAAGGGCATGGTACTATCGTCTTGACAAATATCTTCATCAACAAGGATTTTCAAAAGGGTCTGCTGATAGCAACTTATACACAAAAACTGAAAATGACAAACTATTGATTGTGGTTGTATATGTTGATGATATCATTTTTGGAAGTAATAAAGAGTCTATGAGTCAGAAATTTGCTTCTGATATGCAGCAAGAATTTGAAATTTCTTTGCTTGGGGAAATAACATTCTTTCTTGGCTTGCAAGTGCAACAAGCAACAGATGGCATATTCTTATCACAAGCAAAATACCTCAAGCAAATCCTGAAGAAGTATGGCATGGAAGACTGCAAACCTGTAAGTACACCAATGATAACAGGATGTAATCTCAGTTCTAATGATGATTCCCCCATGGTGAATCAACCTGAATACAAATCTATGATAGGAAGTCTACTTTATCTCACTGGGACAAGACCAGACATCCTGCATGAAATTGGGATTGTTGGACGATTCCAAGCTAATCCAAAAGAGTCTCATCTTCAGGCTGTGAAAAGAATATTCAAATATCTACAATGAACTCAAGACTTTGGACTATGGCATCCAAAGAATGTTGATCTTACTCTTCATGCATACACTGATGCAGATTGGGCTGGAAGTGTTGATGATCAGAAAAGCACTAGTGGGGGTGCATTCTATATGGGGCCCCGATTAGTATCTTGGTTCAGCAAGAAGCAAAGCTCCATTGCCTTATCTACAGCAGAAGCAGAATATGTGGCTTTTGCGTCATGTTGCACTCAACTTCTCTGGATGATGCAAACCCTACAAGACTTTCAAATCAAATGTTTACCTCCTATCTCCATTATGTGTGATAATATAAGTGCTATCAGTATCCCAAAGAATCCTGTTATGCATTCCAAGACCAAGCACATTCCCATCAAATATCATTTCTTACATGAACAAGTGCTTGAACAAAAGGTGAAATTGGAGTATGTTTCTTCCAAAGAACAAGTTGCTGATATATTTACCAAACCTCTACCCAGGGAAGCGTTCGAATATCTCAGACAGAAATTGGGAGTAGTCTCTGCCATGCAAAGGATCAAGTCTACTTAAATACAGAAGATTAAATTGGTTGTGAGGTGCTGTTAGGCATCTCTGAATTCACAGGCTTAGGGTGAGCATTGGTCATATGAAAAGGATGAATTGTTGGTCATATTATGTTTGAAGATGCAGCATGATATTAGGGGGAGCATGGCATTATCGGTTCAAAGGTTCTTGATCAAAATCTTTGCCATTGATGTCAAAGGGGGGGGAAAAGCAACAAAGGGCTTCTATAAGGCCATCAAAGGAAGAGTATTGCCATCAATGCCAAAGGGGGAGATTGTTGGAAATATTTTCATTGATGGCAAAGGAATTGTCAAGGATAGGAGCAACACCTAAACTATCCATAAGGATAGAGAGGTAGCAGAGGTAGCAGATGAGACAAAGCAGTAGAGTTGAATTAGGGGTTTAATACAGTTTTCAAAGGAGATGAAAAAAGGGAGAGCTGCTAGGAAGAGACAAGGTAATACATTGAAGGACAAATTGAATATCTGGCTAAGATTTGTATATGTTAATGACGAACTGTGGAATTGTGTTAAGTATGAGTAAATCTGGAATATATATGACCTGTGTGATCAATTTCATAATGGGCAGAGGATATCTACGGTGCCCAGAGAAGAATGAAATCATTGTTAAGGATATGTGTATTATATGTGTATTGAATGATGTAATTCTTGAATCTCTGTATGAGTCTCTGCGAATGGAGTTAAACCTTGTTGAGGAATCCTGGAGAAATATGATGTTCTTGAATGTACAGGTAGAAGCAGAACTGTGACAGGATAGAACTCTGAAATGGAAGGTTGACATGTTATATATATCATAGCAGAATTAAGGAATGACATTGAATTGTCACGAGTTAATGTTTGTAAGGAAGTCCCATCGGAAGAGAACTATATTTGTTCGTTGGTTAATGGAAATCCTGCCAAAGATAGACCAGAGTTATAGCGCAAACCCAGACTAACCCTTTGGAATCATGAACGGAACCTTGAGCGAAGGGCGGAACCACGAAGGAGGAACAGTAAAGGTGGTTTATGGTTTTTATCGCACCGCTTTTAATGGGCAAGCGATATTCAAAAGGTGGGGAGAAATTCCATAGAACAGGCGACACGTGTCCCTGTACGATTCTACAAAACCACTTTTTTACTGTGCGCCATCGCGCGTTATAGTTCGACCCAGGATGCCTAGCAATATCATTGAGCGTCGTTGACCTGGGAAGGGGTCATTGGACGGTCGTCATTTGTTGAAGGTGCGCGAAGTTTAACACAGGTACGGTAGGCCATCGCATGTTAACGATCGGTATCAGAGGTCGAGTGATATACATATACGTCGTTGATCTGGAAGCTTGCTAATCTAACAGCGATCGGACGCTGGACTTGCGCGAAGATTACCTATGGTACCATACGCGTATTTAATTGGCTATTGACTATATTTTTGGGCTCGGGGTCAAAGGTTTACCATATTATTTGGAAGGGTTAAAATGCGAAGGTTTAACTTTAATCCTAAAGTTCTGTTCAAAATTGTAAATATATTTATTTATCAATTTCTTCAAATTGATAAATAAAAATTAATAAGAGATCAAAAGCCCCGTGGGATAAAATAAAAGGAATACTGTCAGAGGAATACCATTAGCAGTTCGTGGTTTTGACTCATGGTTTTAATAAAGGGAAAAAATTATAAGGAGAAGAAAAATAAAGGACGAGGCATGCATTATAAGGGTGGTGAATAAATTTTTTTTTTCTAAAAAGAATATCTGGATGGGGGAGCTCTGTTCTTAACTGATAAATCTGAAACAACGATGCACCCATGAATTTAATGATGAATCTCTGGTGTGAACAACGGACGAAATCATGAGGAACTGGTGTGAGTATACAGAAAATAAATAAATCTGGTGACTGGCAAGGTATGTCGTATATGAAATTTGATGAAACGTGGTCTGCAGTGTGCTAAGGGTTGAAGCCTTCAAAGAGGGGGTTGTACCTCCCTTCCAGTGGTAGCTGGTAAACGAGAGCAGGGGGTAGTAGCTCCCTTCCAGGAGAGGCTGGTAAACGAGAGAAGGTTGAAGCCTTCTGCAGGTGGGTGCCTGCGTGCTGGTATAAGTCTGCACCAGCATATATTGTAAGAAGTTTTCTCTACAATAAATATTGAAGACTGTAACTACAGCAGCTATGGTTTTCTCCCGAATTGGGTTTCCACCTTAAATCCTGGTGTTCATATGTGTTGTTTGTGTGATGGTTTGTTCTGTTATTTCTGATTCATGCTTAATGCTTATCTGATGCAATACTCTAAGTAAAGACATATGAAGATATCTGGACATACATATTGGATGCAGTACTGTAACATGTGGTTTTAAGAGAAAGAAAATAAAATTGCTCAGTCCTAAATACTGATTCACCCCCCCCCCCCCTCAGTATTTTTCCCAACAAAAGAAGAACATTTAAGGCATCTTAATCATGTCTTGAAGAAGCTGCACCAAGAGAAACTGCTAATAAAACTTAAAGAAATGCTCATTCATGAAGGAAGAGTTGGTGTATTTGGGTTTTGTTGTCTCTGCAGAAGGATTGAAGATGGACCCATAAAAGGTTAAGGAAATTGTGGAGTGGCCTTCACCCAGGAATGTTTTTGAGGTAAGAATTTTCCATGGACTTTCCAGTTTTTACAGAAAGTTTATAAGAAACTTCAGTAAGATTAATGCACCCGTAATTGAGACAATAAAGAAGAGCAAACAACCATTTAAGTGGACTGCTGAAGCAGAAAGAAACTTTAAATTTTTGAAGCAAAAGATAACAGAGAAGCCTGTTTTGATCCTGCCTGATTTTGCTAAACCATTTCAAGTAAAGTGTGATGCCAGTGGAGAGGCCATTGGAGCTGTGTTGAGTCAGGATTATAGCCATGTAGCCTATTACAGTGAAAAGTTGAATGACACCAGAAGAAAGTATTCCTCTTATGAGAAGGAATTCTATGCAATTGTTCAGGCACTGAAGAAGTGGAGACATTACTTGATGTCCAGGGAATTTGTATTATATTATGACAATCATGCTTTGCAGTATATTGTACAGTAGCCCAAGTTGAAGCATAAGCATGCCAAATGGGTTGAGTATCTCCAAGGTTTTAATTTTGTTTTGAAACATATAAGTGGCCAAGAAAATAAAGTAGCTGATGCTTTGAGTAGGAGGCACATGCTTGTTCAAGAAACTAATTTTGAAGTTGTAGGGTTTGATTTTCTCAAAGAATTGTATAAAACAGATCCAGATTTTAAGGAAGCATTTGAGGCATGTTGTAACCCTATTTTAACAGATAGAAGCCAGTGGCTGGATTATTTCTTGCAGGAGGACTTGTTATTCCGAAGAAACCAACTGTGTGTACCAAAATGTTCCATGAGAGAAAATTTGATCAAAGAGAAGCATAGTGGTGGACTTGCTGGACACTTTGGTACTGATAAGACTTATGATTAGCTGAGTCACTTCTATTACTGGCCCAATATGAGAGAAGAAGTGGATAAGTTTGTGAAGAATTGCAAAATCTGTCAATATGCTAAAGGAAGGAGCCAGAATGCAGGATTGTACACTCCCTTGCCTATTCCAGACAGGCCTTGGGACATGGTGAGTATGGATTTTGTTCTAGGATTACCCAAGACTCAGAGAGGGAATGATGCAGTCTTTGTTGTGGTGGACAGATTCTCCAAAATGGCACATTTTATTCCATGCTATAAAACTAGTGATGCCACCCATGTTGCTAACTTGTTTTTCAAGGAAGTTGTTAGATTGCATGGGTTTCCCAAGAGTATTGTTTCAGACAGAGACACCAGATTTGTGGGTCACTTTTGGAAGACATTGTGGAAGAAACTTGGTACCAAACTGAGTTTCAGCTCAGCTTATCATCCCCATACTGATGGACAAACTGAGGTAGTGAAAAGGAGTCTGGGAAATTTGTTGAGAAGTCTTGCAAGAGAGCATCCCAAGCAGTGGGATCATATTTTGCCCCAGGCAGAATATGCATATAACGACTCACCAAACAGAAGCACAGGGAAGAGTCCATTCCAAATTGTTTATGGAATGCACCCCAGAGGAATATCAGAGTTAAGAAATCTGGGAAGGGCAGAGCTAAGGAGTGCAGATGGTGAGGAATTTGCTTCAGAGATCCAGGCCATACATGAACAAGTGAGACAGCAACTACAAGGCAACAGCATCAGATACAAAAGTAGAGTAGACTTGAGCAGAAAAGAAGTTCATTTTGAAGTAGGAGATTTGGTTTTGGCACACTTGAGAAAAGAGAGATTCCCAAGGAAGCAATACAACAAAATGAAGTTCAAAAAGATTGGGCCATGCAAGATACTTAGGAAGTTTTCTGCAAATTCTTATGAGATTGAATTACCACCTGATGTTGGAATATCTCCCATTTTTAATGTTGCATATTTGTACAAGTATGAAGATGATGATACAGAAGAAAGATCAGCAGACAAGGGACAAATTGAGTGGAAGGAGCAGCTACCTCCAGCGCAACCATTGCAACCAGAGAAGATATTGGACAAAAGGGTGTTCAAGAGGACCAGAGGACAAGAGTACTTTCAGTAATTAATCAAATGGAAGGATAAGCTAGAGGAAGATGCCACTTGGATGACTGAAGGAATGTTGCAGAAGATAGGCTGATTAGTGGAAGAGCTCATGGACAGGAGCCCATGAAGAAAATTGCCCTCGGGAGTCTAATGCAGGGGCATTAGACACTAGCCAGCAATGTAGGAGGTTTGTCCACATGTTGTGGCTAGGAGGGTTCGAAAATATTTGAATTGTAACAGCTAAGTGTCAATACCTCAGCTCACTGTATTATTTAGATTAGTTAGAATTTGTAGAAGTCGAACAGTTAGATTCGATCGATCTGTCATGTTTCAGTTAGTTGAATTATTGTAATTAGGCTTTTGATTTTCTAAAACTGTCCTCACAGAGGAAACGAGGAGTCATATGTTGATGTATCTAAACTGTATTCCCCCGAATGCATGGGGGAGGAGAACGGAGGTTTCTGCAATAAAATCCGTGTATTGAGAAATGGTTTCCTGTTGAATAAAGTTCAGTGCTCGTTGATTCTCAATTTGGTTTGAATTGATATTATGAGTAATTTTTTGTTGAATAAGGTCACTGCGTAATATATGTATTCCTCTACCCATTTCTTCTCTCAATTGTCTGAATAAATGAAGAAATTCCACGCACAGGCGAGGTCTGTGTAGAAAATCCGTCGTTGTCGAACTCTGTTTAATAGTGGTGAAATTCCGCTTAATAAAGAGATGAATTCGTGTGTTGTTAATTGAAGTCCAGAACCGGGACTAAACCCTGAGTTAGTAAACTAAGTGGATAAAATAATAGCGCAAACCTGACTTAAACCCATGGTCAATCACTGTTCCCAAAACCACGAGCGGATTTACGAGGCCGGATTGCCCATATCGCACTGCCTTTCGGTGATAAGCGGTATTTCCTAGTTGGGGAGCGATTCCATAGAGCATTCGACATGTGGCGAGGTGGACCCACGGAAAACCGTCATTGCTGCACGCCATCGCACATTAACATTCGACCAAGGAAGCCGAGCGATATCGTGGTACGCCGTTGATTTGGGAAGGAGCCATCGAACGGTGATCGTTTGATAAAGATGCGCGGAGGATAACCAGGTACGGTACGAGCATTTGATTGGACCATTGATATATATGTGGGCCCAGGGCCGAAGGTCTATTGTGACGTCATTTGGTTATAAAGTGTTGGACTATTAATACAAAATTCGAGGATATAAATTAAAACTCAAAGGTTGTGGATAATGGTTGTTTATCAAATTCCACGAATTTGATAAATAAAACTCCAAGAAAATAAAAGAAGCCCTTGTGGAGCAAGGAACGGGGTTTCATAAGGGTAATGCTGACAGAGCCACGATTACAGTTGTGCAACCTCTCCTCAAGGCGACTTTCGGCTTTGTTGTCGTCACAAGGAGGGAAATCAAATGTCAGAGGGAGCATAGGGTTCCTAGTTCGAAAAGGACCCTATATCCAAGATCTCTAGCATAGAGAAGAGGAGCTTCGACACATTCTGAGTAGATGGCTCTTCATGGACTGCGTGATCAGGATAGGCTAGAGGGCCTCTCAAACTTTTTGGTATGGAAAGCTAGGATCCTGATTATCCTTGAGGCATATGGTCTAAGAGACCATGCAGAGAAAACCCTGGCCACACCGACAAATGCAGATCTCCTAGGGAAGCATAGAGAAGCTGTTGGGCATGCCAAGCGGCTGATAATGGATAGTATCAAGGACCATATTGTACCACACATAGTTGAGAAGAAGATAGTTAAGGATATGTGGAAGGCCTTGAATTCCCTATATGAGGGAAAATCAGTCCAAAGAAAGATGTTGTTGGAGGCCCAGATGAGGTCATTCATGATGACCAAGGGAGAAGACATCGAACACTTCCTTTTCAGATTGCAGTCAATCAGGGATCATCTGACTGCAACAAGTGAAACTGTAGATGATGCAGTGATATTCAGGGCTGCCCTCAATGTAGTCACGGATGAGTGGGAAACCCTTGTCAAAAGTATCTTGGGCAGGGCGGACCTCCCAGATTGGGACTGCTTGTGGTCTATCCTGCAGCAAGAAGAACTACGAAGGTTCACCAAGAAGCAGCACAACCCTACGTTGAGCAAGCTTAAGAAGGAATAGGAGGAATATGTAGCCTTGACATCAAAGAAGCAACCGAAGAAGAAGAAGGATCTTTCAAAGATCAAGTGCTTCTAGTGTGGCGAAATGGGACATTTTTCCAGCCTTTGTCCAAAAAAGAAGAAGGACAAGGAAGCATCTTCTTCCAAAGCAGCAGTGGCAGATGATGGGTCCGAAGATGATGTGGCCATGAGTGCTCATGAACCACAGAGGTGCGATGTCATGGACATGCAGAGGAGCTACATGGAAGTGAGGCGGGATCCTTGAGCAACTCATCTCTTGGATCACAAGTGAGCTATGACAGCCTTAAGCAGTAGCGGGACAAGTGGAGCATTGGGTGCATAGATCACAGATGAAGCAGAGGCAGAGGCAGATCTAGAGGCTGGGAGGAGCAGCGCAGAGCCTAGCAGCAGCAACATAAAAGTAGTAGTAGCGCAGAGGCTGATGTGACTTCAGCAGCGCAATGCAGAGCTGCAGCAACGCAGAGAGCTTCAGAGGGATAGCACAGTGCAACAGCAATGTGATATATTTCAACACAAGGAGCTGATGTGACTTCAATAGTGCAGAGGGAGTCTGATTACACTAGTAGAGCTGTAGCTGTGCATCATTCTTCAGATGCCAGCACAGATCTGTAGCCTATGGAGCTTCAATGATAAGGATGCAGCGCATCTGACTTTTCTGTCAAAGATTGGGCAGGAGATTCAATTGTTTCTCTCAACAACTGAAGTTGCAGTGCAGCAGATCAGTAGTGGCAGTGCTATGAGCATCACAGATGTAGCATATTGAGAGGGAGTTGAACTACGGTGGTTGCAGTGGCAGTGGCAGAGTCATGGGCAGTAGTACAAAATGGCCGCAGTAGTGCAGAGTTGAGTGGCAGGAGGCCAAGCTTTAGTAGCACAGAACCAGTGCCCAAAATCATGTAATGCATAAGTGTGATGTATTGCTAGAGCACACCCTTGATGCTAAGAGGGAATGTTTAGATTTTGTGTATTTGGGGTAGCATCAGTTGTGCTCTAGGTCCCAAATTTTGTGGAAGGACTAGAGTTCACCTGATCTACAAAACCCAGAAATGGATTTGGGAAATTTGATCCGGTTTAAGAGATATTAAATTAATTAATTATCTTAATGTATTTCCTAAATCAAAACTTAGGAAAATAAAATAATTAAAGTGAATTTAATTAAATATGTGATGAAATTATCTTAAGTCACACAGATCAAGTTTTCTTTTGATCTTAGCCATTGATTAAAGATTTAATCTTGGTCGTTGATTTTTCATCGAGAAAAGTATAAAGGAAAGGCTTGGGGTTATTTGTAAAGACACACAGAGGCAGAGCACTAAAGCTAAGCTGAGATTATACGGCAAGGTTGCTAAGAATTCTCAGAAGTGTTTCAGTTGTAGAGAGGGGAATTCAGACCAAGGGGATGATCTGATCCCAGGGTCTAGAATACACAAGAAGCAGAGAAGAGATCAACAAGGAAAGTGCAGAGAAAGGCAGCAGTGGCAGCAACAGCAGCAGTAGACAGCAGCAGAAGCAGTAGCAGCAACAATGTCTTTCAGGAGCAGTGCTAGGGTTTCTAGGCCTAGATCTGGCTGAGTTCTGTAAATCCCTTTTGAGTGTGTGGATCAGTTAGTGTTTGTGTTCTTAGATCAACCATAAGTTGTAGATCTAGATTTTTCTCTATAGGGTTTTCCAGATTTGGAACCCAGAGTTGTGTATTCAAAAATATTCTTAATAATAGAGCCCTCCAGTAGCTAAAGACCGGTTTTCCCACATTAGGTTTTTCCAGGGACAGTTTGTCCAGAAATAATTGTGTCACTTTGTCTATGGGTGCATGTGCTTATTCTAGATCTAAATTGGTAGCGATCTGTTATGTGTTTTGCTTTGATGTTAACTTGAATGTATTCAGTTGATAACTTGTATAAGTAGGAGAAGCTTAACCATATTAACAAAAATAATTTCTACATAAAAATTAAGATTCAGAAATTTCTACAGCATAGGCAATGGAGGTCTTATCAGTTCAGGGTTTGGCCAGTTTGGGCTTCTAGTGTCAGTGTGAGCTAATCTCACTAGCTCTTTTTCAGTCATATTCTCTGTGAGTGTGGTGAGAAATGCATCCCATATTGTATTTAGAATTGCCGCATAATAAATAAACCCTTAGCTGTTGCACTATTTTTCTCGCATTGGGCTTTTCCGGGGACATTGGTCCAAAAAAAACGGTGTCATGATTATATGATTTATTCTTCCTTAGTTCTTGTTCAACACTTATTTATTTTTTGCAGTTAATTTTTTGAAGGTGGTAGTGTATGAGTTTTAGATATTTACCATAAAACATTGTTCAAGGAATTAACAAATAGAATAATTCTCATCAATTGTTGCAGTAGGATTCCAGATCTAGGAATTTTCACAACTCCTCCCTAATGGAATTTGATTCTCATTTTGTTAGGTCAAGGCATGAATTCATTTTGTAACTCCTCTCATTTCTCATTTATTTAAGCAAGAGCAAGTGAGAGTTGAGAGTGGCATGTTCATTGTGAAGGAGAGAAAATGTTGATTGTGTGCAAGACAAGTGTGAGAGAAATAGTGAGGGAAGAGCTGGAACAAGTGTGAAGTACAAGATCTGATCAAGAGAAGGAAGAGATATTCAAGCAAAGAGAAAGGGAACTTCAACTGCAAGTTAATCAGACATTGGTGATTTATTCATTCTTATTCTCTCTCTCTCTGTACTTTGTTGAAGAATTGAAGAAATCTAATAGAAGAAGAATCAGTTGGGTTTTTCCCTAGTCATTGGACCTAAATCTTAGTGTCTCATATTTTTGTTTGGTTGTATTCATATGATCCTTATGTTTATGTTCTATCTACAATTATTGATCTGAAAATTTTTGAAGAAGGAATTTTCATTCTAAGTAATTGTAATAGCATAGAACATTTAGTTTTATGCAAATTACTTTCAACTCCAACATAAAACATTCAGTTTTCAACAAAGTGCATTATGCTTTTTCATAGAACTTTTATATTTTTAACATGGTATCAAGGTCTTGGTGAATACAAGTCTAAGGAGACCAGTGATAACTGAAGAGAACCCACTTACTGCCAATTTTTCCTAATCAATATCTCTTCGTCCTACTTCAAGATAAAAGAGAAGTTGAATGATGCTTCAAATTTTGGTCCATGGAAAGTAAGGCTCGATATCACTATTGAAGAACACAAACTTCTAGAGTATGTTGAAGACACAGTAGCTGATCCACTAGAGAATGCAAGTGTTGTTGTTAAATCCAATCATAAAAAAGGTAAAATCAAAGCTATAAAAATTATCTTTGATTCTCTAAGTGGCCATCTCATTACTTATGTTTCTTTTTTGAATAAAGCTAAATAAATTTATGACAAACTAATTGACATGTTTGCAATTAGTAGCTTGAACCATATTATTGCCTTGAATAATTAATTGAAGGACATCAAGATGAACAAGGAGAGATGGTTCAAACATAGTTACTGAGAATGACCAAAATTAGGCTTCAACTGTCAACAGTTGGTAGAGTTGTACCCAAAAAATAAATGGTTTTGACTATGCTTGGAGGCCTTTCTCCTTTTTGCGAGACTTTTATCACCACCATGAAAAATATTAACACTATTCCCACATTTGATGAGCTCCTGGGAAAGTGTATTCAAGAGGAGGCCAAAATGATTTTTAGATGGAGAATTTCACATCATGAAGGAGAACCTATTGCAATTTCAGCTTATGACAAGAGAAAGAAAAGTGAGTTGCATATGGATATATGTTATTCACAATCTTATTTACCTATTCAAGAAATTTGTTACTGAAACAATTTCATTATTCAAAATCTAGCTGAAAAAAATTTACTATCAAGAAAAGCTCGTTATCCAAAATTTGAATATGAGAAATGTGGAATGAGAGTGAGAAAATTACATTTTGTCTGAGATTATTTATAATTTTAGGTTGAAACGGTCGCATCAAACGGCCACACTGTGTTATTTTCATTGCTAGCGAAAAAAATGGAAAAAGTTTCAACCGAAAGTACTATATTTTCGGCCAAAAATATTTTTTACGTTAACTTTAACCTCTGAACGTTAAAAATAATAATAATTATATTCAGCCGAAAAAATATTTGGTCGAAAACATGAAACTCTACAACCAACCAAAGCTAGCTCACATATGTTCATCCTTCTCAAATTTCAGAATAGTTAAACTCCATCAAATACAATGAATTCACTTTCAGAACCAACACCAACATTTGCAAAATTGAATATACTTTCACTAGATATAAATTTTATGGAATTTCATATATATTTGCTAATTTTAACTAATTTTCTAGTAAAATGTGTGCAAATTTTTTTTGAAGGTCATTATGATTCATTGAAATCAAAATTTTGTGTCTTCCAAAATAAACTTTGAAAAATATGGAAAATTTATGGTGCAATACGTTGGTTTGTCCTCTTTAATGGGTATTTTTTATATATTTTTAGTTTTTAACTAATAGGATGAGAAACATGATGAATTGTTAAACATCTTCAAAATCTGCAGTTTTTTCATATTGGTTCAATTCAAAAAAATCTAATAATTATGATATGCATTAGTTGCCTTTGTAAATATAGTCATGCCGAAGCAGAATCTGTCTAGATTGTTGCAACACAATTTCTTTTTAAAAATAAAAGGTTAACAAGGAATACAATGAGGTCAAAAAACATGACTTTTTATCAATCCCTTAATTTTTAAGTAACGCAGTGAAACAATTGCTAAGTTGACATATCAAAAAAACTAAGAAAATTTCTAAGAAGTTTTTTTTATTGTAAAATGAAAATTTAAATAGAAATTTTACTTTTGCTTACTTAAAGTTGAAAAACTTCTAAAAATGATTTTTTTTTCTCAAAAAAAGACCAAAAGTGTAACCCAACTTTACATTTTCACCCCATAGACATACAAAATTCTTATTCACTATTTGATTTCTTGTTAAGATGATCCAGACTATCCTCAATTTGAAAGCCCAACCATTCTCATTGATTTTGACTTCAAAGTTAGTTTTGGATTCCATATTTTCTAGTCAAATTATGATACAGTCACAAACAAGTTAGTTTTGGATGCCATATTTCCTAATCAAATTTTGATATAGTTACAAACAAAAAATAAAAGAGAAAAGATGGTGTTTAGAATAAACTTAGAACTATTTGAAAAGATGGTATTTAGAATATACCTAAAACAATTAATATACACAAATTAGATGTAATTGACATTGAATATTATAAAATTCCCCTTCCTTTTGGTTAAAATTTTTGAGTTTGATAAATTATCCTACATTGTTATTTGACATTATTACCATATGGTTTAATAATTTATATATTCACATGCTTTAATCATAATTATTGCACCGAGAGGTGAGTTTTATAATGCATTGTGAGAGTGATGTGTGATTTAGTTTCTGCTCAATGTGGAGTTGACACATGTCTCACTTAGAATAAAAGTTAAATATTCTCTAAATAGACAAGCAATGTCGACTATAATAAAAAAAAAAATGATAATTCATGTTTAATTACTTTTAATTAAAAGTATTGTAAAACATCAATAATCTCAACCTCATTATAGTCACTTGATTTATTCTTGATATCACAACACAATATTTCATTCACTGGCAATCACAAATAAAATATTTCTATATCCAAATGACTTAATATAATTTCACATCAACTTTAAAAAGAGATAAAGAAATTTTAAGTAAAAAAAAATAGTAAGATGTTTAAACTTTATACTTTTCAAAAATATTTTAACACGTGATTTAAATAAGATGTATTTGATTAATTTATGTCAATATCAATTTCATATGTAGAAATAAAATGTTAAAAAAAATATATTTTAATATTGTATATAATAAAATTTTCAATGTTCAAAAATAAATAATTAAAAGTTAAAAATTAAAATAAAATAAATACCAAATAACTTTCGAATAAAAATAACAAAAGAGAGAAATGTAATTAATTCAATTCTTAATATAAATTAATATGTGACATTTAAAAATGTTCTTAAAAAAAGTCAATGTGGAACATTAATAAATTATTTTAATATGTAGAGTTATGCAATATTGATGCATACTTAAAAATATATTAAGAACAAAAAACCATTTTAATGTGGATAATGTATTCTATCGATAAAATATCTCAATGCACATGCTATGTAAAATATTTTAATGTAATCTATGAATATATTATATATTGTTTTAAAAAAATATGTCTATATCATATAAATAAATTGAAAAAAATTAAGTTTTATGGTTAAAACGTTTGAAGTCTCACTATTTTACATTTTGGTCTGTTTTTAGGTTCAATTTTGTGTCATTTTTCCTGAATTTTTTGTGTTTACAAGTTTAAGTTATGTATTTTATATAGTATTCAAAAATGCAATTTAAACAATGAAAAATTACACATTGTATATAAATAGAGAATGAAAACCATGACAAATCAATTGGGATCTATCAACGAGTGAGAGAGACGCAATTTTTTTTTTCAAATTTTACAATCTAAAAGAGGTTTGCATGTGAAGAGATTTGATCTCTCTCTGTGCATGCTAGATATGTGCTTAAGACGGATGTATATTGGTTATAATACTTCATTTTTATCTTTCGTCTTCTGTGTTTGTGAGGTCATATGGTTCACATTTAAGTAAAACTATTATTTTATATGATGTGTTATTATAAATACTTTTATTTTAAAGTAAATGAACATAAATATTTAGTTATCATTCATTTATGCATTCCTTCGCTTGTAATTAATCTAGTGTGGTTGTTATTTATGGAGTTTGTGAATGGTTAAT
This sequence comes from Pinus albicaulis, assembly GCA_034641835.2. Classification (NCBI taxonomy): domain Eukaryota; kingdom Viridiplantae; phylum Streptophyta; class Pinopsida; order Pinales; family Pinaceae; genus Pinus; species Pinus albicaulis. Next base: position 1,446,577,305 of record CM076579.1, read on the forward strand.
AGAGCTTGCACTAGTGTTTATATCAATTCTGACATCTTCTTGACTTCATTTCACATTAGAGAAGATTTGAGCCTACTTTTGTAAACTAATTGAGAACCTGTTTTAATTTGTTGGCATAGAGGTAAGAGATATGGTCCTTTTTAATTGGATATTTTCATTTTACATATTGATATTGTTAAAAGAATGATGTGAGTGATATGAGACAAAATCGCCCTTTATTATTTGCATATGCATTTTTACAAAACAGAGAATTTGATTTGCATTCTTCTTGGAAAACAAATAAACAAGCTCTGAAAATGCATTAGCCTAATGTGGGCCAGAGAGCCCTTGGAGAGTAAAATATTGTCATAAGGTGGTACTATTCAATTAAAATTGGAGAGAATAATCATTTAGTTCCAAGTTCCAATCACTTATTCATACCTCAAGGGAATTGAATAGTGGCGTATATCTTGGCATCCCACTACCTTCATCTTTATATGACAACCTCACTGTTACTAGTTAATGCCCCTTTTTTCTTGCTACAATTTTTTTTAGACCTTCAGTGTTATAACATTTCATCCTAAGAATTTGTAGGCATATCTCATGAGTAATGATTATATTTTTAGCATTATAATAAATCATGCTTTACTACGTGGAAGGTATTAACAAAGATGTCTTTCCATTCTTTTTTAACCCAAAGAAGAAAAATCTAAAAGAAAAACTATATGCATGAATGGAATTAAGGGTTGACTTTACCATTTTGTTCCTCATCCTTGTGTTCATATAATTCAACTACATGAGATTATAATCATCATGTCCCATTCTTATTAAATATTAAGATGGTTGTGCACATGAAATTTGTTATTTGTAAATAATTATGTTACAAACATTTGATATGTTATTCTATGTCAACTTAGACTCATGTGTATTGGGGTGGAGGGGCAATGTCTACGATGCCAAGCATCGTTCTTCCACCATTTCAATAGGGAAGTGAAACCACTTATGGACTTGTGAAATAGATAAGCTCCTACTTCTATAAGATTCCAAGTTGCTAATATAATTAGCTAATTTTACAAACTCTTCATCCAAGCTTCTAATGATTGATTAGATTAATCAATGAACTTAATTTTACACAACCATAAATACCATAATTAATATAAATAACACCATAAACTAAAGGTATTAATATATTTAATTAACCTGCCCATTATTCTCATCTAATGCATGCAACATTCCCTTTTATTTGTAACATGCCCAACCCATTAATTTTTTATTAAGGAATTTTGGTATCTAGACTTGACCTCTAAGGTTACTTTATGGATATGGGGATTATCAATATTTGTATTCCTTCAACCACATTAAAACCTATTTATGATACCATCATCATCTTATTCTCGTTAAGATATTTCCAACAATATAAAGTTCATCCAAGTTCAATCTCTCAACATAAAGTTATGCCCATTTGAAAATATGTCCTCCAAATGCCACATCATCATTCATACCATTTCCATGTGGTAGTACTTTTTCCACGTTGTACGAAACCATTCCATTATAACATGTGACATAAAATCCTACCACATTGGGACCTTATCGATTTTCATTATATTGGGTGGAGACCTTGATAGTTGGTATCTTGAAAACCGATAGCTCGATAGCCAATATCTCAATTCTTTGAAGCCAAGACCTAACATCCCAATCTGATAACGAATGGTATCTAATGGGAAATAATCCTTGTTATCTGGGAGATGTATTAGGATCTTTCAATAATGGGGGTTCACAATGGGGCTCTTCATTATATTGCCCATGCTTGACACTTGATACCTCGAGAGCCAAACCATCAACCACCACAACTCCATTCCTCTATTAATTGGAATTCTATCCACTAGGAACAACAAAACCCCACTCACGACTCTCACATGATCCTATAACAAACCATCAACTATTGAAATTGAACTTTTTTAGATGATTGATGTATCGTAATCTGTCAGTATTGAGGGTTTAAATCATATGCTTACCAAAGTGCTACTTGAAAATCAACTCTTAACACTCTAATTATCGATGTCCTGATATCTGATTAACCAAGCGTCAATTGATAGAGTATGAAATTTTTTCTTCAACAGGCATCTTGGGATTTTTCAGCATTAAGGAATCCATGATGTGTTTATTTGATGTATTCTTGAAACTTGACTCTTGACATCTTGACAAATTGATACTTCACCTCTAGATTTAAGCACCTTTTTATTAATTCTTGGTCATGGCCCCCTTACCAATCTATATGACTAGGGGTTAGGGTCAAGGCCTTTGAACCCTAATTCTAATATTCCATTATCAAATCACTAAAATTCAAAGGGTCATCTTTGAATTTATATAAATTTTTCTAGGCTTCCAATTTAATTGAATTTAACATGGAATATTAAAATACTTTTGAAGGCTCATAAATTTTCTCCAGCTTATGAAGGCATCACAAACATTTTCTTCAATGAGGTGTCTCCATGGAAAAATGACATAGAATTACCAATTTCTAGTTTTCATTAACTTCACCCAACTGATATGGGGTTACTATCTCATTCCCTTGGGTTACAAATCATCATATCACACTAAAAACTCCAACTCTTAACAATATACGGGTTTTCCCTCTAACTTACCACTAGAAGAAATAATATTTCCCATCATTAAAGGACTTATCAAGTCCTCTAATTCGACAATGATACAAGATAGTGTCCACTCCCTAGATTAGTCTAGTGAGACCATTCACATAACAAAATACTTAAAGAGACTTAGAGCTAGATTGAACTTCTGGTTTTTAGAACAAGGACCACACATATCATAACTATCATAGGTACCATACTTTAAAGAATATATCTACATATTGAATTCATTCTTATAAGGAATAATAACTAGTCATCAAAGCCAATAAAATCATACTTCTAACTCCACCGACATACATATTCAACAAGCCAACATGAACATTCATGAGGCTTTGAACAAGTACAACCAATACAACCAAATTTACCATTTCATGTCATGAAAAATCACCACATATTTATTGTGATAAATTTTTTTCTACCAATATTGTAATTGTCACAGGAATTATGAATCCTATAAATATTGTGGAAATGTAACACAATGATTGGGCTGAGAGAGTGGACATGTATTCAATGTTTTAGGAGGAGTTTCTTCAAAATTAGTTAACTCAAGATATTTGTAACAACCCTAGTGAAAATTTCATGTAATAAATTTTAGAAATAATAACTACGATTGATGGGACACTTATTCCAAGTTGAATGTTGGGAAAAAACATCCTAGTGGGTGTTTATTTTGGTTAATATGTGTAAGGAAATTAGAAAAGTCTTTGGAAAGGCAAATGGAATTTTTGGCACATTTTTTATGAAAATAGTGGAAATTAGGAGAAAGGGAAGGTGAAAGGTCACATGTTGCATGTGAGGAGGAAAATGAAGAAAATTAAATAAAAAGTCTTATGAGGATCAGTTGATACCTTTTGTCAGTTCAATTTTGAATCTCTCTCTCTCTCTCTCTTGGACACTTAGAGTTTTCTTGGAGCACTTATGCATTGGTTCGATAAAGAAAAGAAGGAAAGAGGAAGGAAGAGTAGTATCAAGCAGCTACATCAGGATTCTTTGCAGGTAATGATTTTTGTGTGTGATTTCCTTGCTAGATTTGGCATGCATGGTATTGCATCTGGTTATTTTTTGTCATGGCATGGGTTTTTCCAAGGGTGATATGTTTTCAGCCTAGCCTTGCAAATTCTGGATAGCTTTGATGAGATGGGTTCTCATTTTTGGTTGAGTTGGATTTCCGGATGGATTCGAAGTTGGGTGAGGTGGATCTTTGGAATGAAAAACACATGGCCTAGCGATCCCTGAACCAGACTGTGGATTACGGTAAAGCCACTATCCTAGTGACCCCTGAATCAGACTATGGGTTGTGGTAAAACCATTATTGTGTGCCTAAGTGGGCCTAGGAATCTATGTTGTTGAATGGCAGGATATACGGTAAATCCAAGAGGTGGATTTCTCTCTGTTAGCCTAGTAGTCTTGGGATGGGATGTACGGTAAACCCTGAGATACTAGGAGGCAGTAAAATTCCTCACGGTGTAGGTGGAGAACTTCGGTAGCATCCATGCTTGTTTGGTTCTTTTTGGTTGGTTATGAGTCCCACATCCATGCTTGAAATATGGCACGGGGGTGATTAGTCGAAGATATATTTGGCTCATCCAATCTATGGTCGGGTGGAACGTGGTAGTCCCATCCCCAGTTGGTTTTTACATTCATTAATTAGAAGTTATTTTCCTTGGCATTTGATGTGTAAAAGTATTGGTTTATGTGTGGATCCTATGAATGATGTATCCCTGATATTTCTGTTGTTAGTATGTTTGTTATTAGTATGTATTCTGACAGTGATGGTGTATGGCTCTCCTCATGTTTTTATTTGTAAATGAATAAACAATGTATCTATGACCTAATAGATGATAATTCAGTTAATGATGTAAGGGAACAATGTTTCTTAGTGATTCTCAAATAAGTATGAGACCCCTATGTTCATATATGTTATTTAAACCTGTATATTACATATTTGTGACATGTTTGACGAAATGTTTTTCATGGCTAGTAGGGGTCCAGTCAAGTCCTTTTTCTAGTATTTTATTTTTCACCATTTTTCGTTGTTATATTTCATGTCTGAGCTTGTCATTGAATTATGGGCAGTGACTTGGGCTCTATTTCTAAAAAAATTTCTCAAAACCCAAGGATGTTGTCACAAGTCTGTGGGAAAAAATCCCTAGACGCATGTCTGCATACTCTGTGGGAGCATCCAGAGCATCCCAGACGCACCAATGCCTATACTATGGGAGCATCTGGGGGTTTGAAGGCCTAAAATCTCAGTGGGACCCAAGGTCTAGATGCTTGAGTGGTTGGGTTGGCTTATGGGAGTCTTATTGTTGTTGTGGAAGGTATGTGTGATGTGTTTCCATCGATTCCACTTCCTTAAGGTCACCTAGGAGGTTGAATCTGATCATAGTAGCCTCTCGTCACATATTTACTCCCATTGGTTGGTTACTTGGGTAGATGTGGGATCACAGTGTTACAAAGTGGTATCAGAGCATTGTTCACCCCTTGGACTGGATGGGTGGTGTGTGTTGGTCATGCATTCATGTCGGTTGCACATGTGTTAATCATCGTGGTAGTCTATGTGCTTTTTTCATATGCATGGTGTCGGTCATGGTTATAGTGATGTCGCCATGTGAAAGAGGATGTTGTTTATAGGAAGTGTGTCTTCATGAGTCTATGATTGGTTATATGTTGTTATTTGTTACTACATGTATCATCCTTGTATGATTGGTTACATGTTGCTACCTATTGTTACAATTATTTTTTGTTTATGCTTGATTACATGTGATTATGCATGTGCATTTTCTGTGTTTACGCTTGTGTATTTTCCATGTTCATGCTTGTGTATTTTCCATGTGTACTCTTGTGTATTGTATATGTTTATGATTGTGTATTTTCCATGTACATTTGTATGGTTGATGTCACCATGCATTAATTCATAGTATGTGTAGTGATATGGTCATGCAGTGATGACTGGACTCTAGCTAGCATGATGTTATGTGTTGGTACATTTAGTTGTTATATGTATATATGTTGTTGTGATTATGTTTGTACATGTATCATGCTGATTTGGATGATCTTGCAGATGAGGTATCCTCCCTGAATTATAACAAGGTATGCTAGTTTATTATGATTTGGTTTAGTTGACATATTATGCTTTGTGGGAAAGAGATCAAAATGAACAACAAGATGGTAGATTACAAAGACTCTCCCTATGATTTAGATGAGTAGTGTGGTGAAAAATCTTTTGATTTGGAAAAAATAGTGAGAAGCTTAAAGGAATAGATAAGGAGTTGTAAGGAAAACAATGACAAAATCATACAGGCTCAAGAGAAACAAACAGGGGTTAATGTGTTACCTCTTTAGAGCTTGTCAAAATTGTTGCGGTAAGGGCCACTTCGGATCAGCCATGGGTGGGAGGAAAGAACTAATGGGGCATATGGCAGTAGGTCTCCTAGTAGACATAGGTCGGATAGAGCTGACACAGTGATAGATGGCGAGTTGTTGGACACTCTGTATAGGAGGGGTGAGGAGTATAGGTACTATTCTAGTTTTTTTTTTCCAGATATACATCATGATTGCCATCGTTATCATCCTTATAGGAGGAGTGACAAGGGATACTTATTAGATGAATTTAAGAAATCGAAGCCACCTACTTTTGATGGATACTTGAAGAAACCAGAAGATGTGAAGGCTTGGATACTTGGGATGAAAAAATTCTTTAAGTTGCATAAGTATAAAAATAATATGAAGGCCAAAATTTATATCTTCATCCTGAAATGTAAAGTAGACATTTGGTGGGAATATTTTAAGTGGATTAGAGACATCAGGACAAAGGACTTGAGTTGGCATGATTTCAAGATGCTTTTCAGGAAGAATTACTTGTCAGAAAGGTATTACGACAGTAAGGGAAAAGAATTTTATGAGCTAAATATGGGGTCAGTGACAGATGAAGAGTACACAACTAAGTTCATGGAGCTATTGAGGTATTTACCATATCTTAAAGATGAGAAATATCAAGTTCAGTGATTTTTTCAGTGGTTTTACATTAGCATTTAGATATCAGATTGAGTATGATGAACTTCATTCACTTGAGGAAGTCATTGGGAAATTGAAGCATTTCTATGAACATCCAAAGTGTAAGAATGAATCTCAACAATGATGGAAAGGGAAAGACAAAGGTAAAGGTAAATGGAAGTCGAAAAGAGAAAGGCCTCGGAATGTAGAGGAGAAAGAAAATGTGGCACCACAAAAGAAGTTTAATGCAGCTAGGGATGGACATGGATCACAACAGCAACATAGAGTTAATGGTGTTGGACATGCGGTGAGGAACACCTTAGGAGAGATTGTCCACAAAATCAGGTTGGTAGGCCTCAAATATATAGTGCATAGGAGGCACAGAATGTTGGGGATGTTGGACAGATCATTCCCCATATTCACGCAATCATGGAAAACAAGAAGGCAGAGCACCAGGCATCTATCATTGAGATGGACGGTAAGGTTTGTGATCAAGTTATCTCAATTTTGATTGACCTCGAATCTAATTATATCTATGTTAGTCCCGACTTGGTGGATAAGTGTTTCTTGAATAAATAAATAAATGCAAAATCTTGGTTAGTGCAGTTGGCTATAGGTACAAAGAAAAGAGTTCACCATTGGGTAAGATCTTGTGCATTTGAGTTGAATGGCATGTCTATAGCAGCGTGCTTGGACATATTCCCATTAGGATCATATAGCATACTATTGGGTATGGATTGGCTATACCTTCACAGGACCAAGGTAGATTGTTACGAAAAATCCATTGAGTGTTTGGATGACAATGCAGAACCAAGGGTCTTACAGGGAAAGAAGAGCGCCACATTACTTAGGATGGTGACAACTATGCAGGCCAAGCGCAGTCACAAGAAAGAATGTGTCTTGTTAGCAGTGCATATTTCTAGTGAAAAATGTAATGAAGTTGAGGATGCAAATGTTTTGAGTAGATACCTAGTTCTACAACAGTTTAAGGATGTATTTCCTGTAGAGATTTCATAGTTACCACCTCACTGGGAGGTAGACTTTTCTATTGAGTTGGTATCAAGGGCATCTCCAGCATCAAAAGAACCTTACAAGATGAATACACCTGAGTTGGTAGAATTAAATTTGTAGTTGAAAGAGATGCTTGAAAAAGGATGCATTAGGCCACGTGTATCGCCGTGGAGCGCACCGGTATTATTTATGAAGAAGAAGGATGGTACTCTCAGATTGTTCATTGACTACAGGAAGTTGAATAAAGTGACCATCAAGAACAGGTATCCGTTGTCGAGGATTGATGACGTGTTTGATAAGTTGAAGGGAGTAGAAATATTTTCTAAGATCGACTGGAGATCAGGATACCATCAAGTACGCATCAAAGAAGAGGACATCTACAAGAGTGCATTCAGGTTCAGATATGGGAATTACGAGTTTGTTTTAGTTCCATTGGGTTTGACTAATGCTCCAACTAAATTTATGTGTTGCATGAAAAGTGTGTTTCATCCTTACTTGGACAATTTTTAGTATTTTGTTCATTGATGACATATTAGTATAGTCTAAAAATGAGGAAGAACATACTGAGCATTTGTCAGCAGTGTCGAGATTGTTGAGAGAGAATAAATTGTATACTAAGCTCATCAAATGCAGTTTCTTCCAGACTTAGGTACATTTCTTGGGACATGTTGTCTCCAAGGAGGTAATTGTAGTAGATCTAGAAAATATAAGGGCCATCATGGAGTGGGTAGCTCCTAGAAAGTAGATGAGATGATATCCTCCATGGGGTTGGTAGGTTATTATAGGAGGTTCATCAGGAACTTCTCACATATTTCTTACCTTATTACATCATTGCAAAGGAAAGGTTATAATTTTGATTGGAAAAAGGAGTGTGAGGCTTGTTTTGAGCAGCTTAAGTAGTTGTTGAAACATGCTCTAGTGTTAATGATTGTAGATCCAGAAAAGGGTTTTGTAGTATGTAAAATGCTTTCAAGAGAGTACTTGGTGGGGTCCTTATGCAGGATGGACAGGTGGTATGCTATGAGTCATGAAAACTAAAGAAGCACGAGAAAAAATACCCGAAACGTGATCTTGAGCTAGCAGCGATCGTACATGCATTGAAGATTTGGAGGAATTATCTTCTTGGAAGGAGGTTTGTACTAATGAGTGGTCAAATTTGGTTGAGATACTTGTTTGACCAGCTGAATCTGAATGCTAGGCAAGCTATATGGTTGGACATGTAATATCCCAAAAGGGAAAATTCAACAATATTGACCATAAAAATGTTATTTCCAGAAAATTACACTATAACAATGAGAATAACACTTATATCCCTTAGAATATGTATTATGGCCCTAAAATACGAAAGGGGATCAGAAACAAATCCCTTTTGCTAAGTTAAACAGATCTCTCGGCCTCAAATTGTCTTTAAAACACCCAAATCCCATGACTTACACCAATGCAGAATTTCTGAAGCAAGTCACTGCATGATTTAATGAGGGTTTCTACAAAAATATGATAGAAAACCATATATCTGGATTTTTATTAAGCAATATGCTAAGAAAACAAAGATCTAGCCTCTTCAATACATTTTTGAGATAACCCGGCAAGGGTTTCTTGAAAGCATAAGTACAAAAGAGTAGATCTACACAACCAGATATGAAATAATGCATTATTACTACAAATTTACATAAATATAGCTTAATGATACAAGAAATAGATGAGAATCCCCTTTACTAGCTTTCCAGAAGAAGGATTGACCCTTTACTTAGGAAACTGGCTCAAAACCAAGGGGTTTAACCATGAATACAAAAATGTCGGAGTTGCAATCCTAAGACTGAATAGCAGCTGCAACTCAAGAACGTCATGGAGATGGCTGAAGATGATGCATAGGCTGAATAGACCTCCTCCAATGGATCTTCCAAGTGAAAGGCTGATCCTAACACTGAAGATCTCACCTTCCAACAATCACTGCAAACCCTCACTACAAATGCTCACTGAAAATAACGTAGTCAAGGAGAGGGACTGCATTGTAGGAGATAGAAAATGTGTTGGCCAAGTGACAAGATATGAAATCTACTCCAAGGTCTTCCTCACTGATATCCCAAAGGAAGGAAAGTTTCCTCCTTTGAAAAATAAGCTCTGGAAGTGGTGTTGTGAAACCTCCACTGCAACACAACGTTATACTACTGCAGAAATAACGTTGTAGCTGAAGGAGGTGGCTTGGCCTGAAGCCTAGATGTGGAGAAATGAAGTAAAATCTCCCTCAAGAGGCCTCTCAAGAAAGGATAAGGAATTCCTAAACAGGAATGCCTTGTGCTAAGCAGCACAACAATCTCAATTAAACAGTTGAAGAAAGCAAATAGTCATGTAGACCAAAAAATCAATAATCCATAACATATCTTGCTATGGTTGCCATGCCATCCTTTTATACAAGTGAAAGCCTTCTCATCTTGGGTCCCACTCATTAGGGTTTCCTCCACCAAGTAATCTTCCTCCCACTATCTATGCGCTATCTCCAAAGATGATCTCCACCTCTTATCCCAACGTTGTTGACTTGGTCAAACTTGACCTTGTCCACATGAAAATGTCTCTTTTCACACATTAGGGTGTGAAATCCAGCTCCTATGATGATCCATTTTCACACTATGAGGGATTTTATTCATATTTTTAATATGCATGGGCCTCCTTACCCATTTATTCAACTCCTAGGTGATAAAAACAAAAATCAATATTCCAATTAGCTGCATGCAACTTTTGGAATATTACAGTCCTCCCCTTCCAAATGTTGCTTGTCCTCAAGAAACTGAAAGGATAGAACTGAGAAGTCTCCCCTCCTCCTACTGTAGCATCCACATATGATGAACTCCTCCAAGGAATGAGGTGTTGTCTCATCAATGAATCTCCATATTTCCCCTCCGAAGCATGCAAGCTCGCCAAATAGCTATCATCATGAATAAGTAAAGTACTGAAGGAGGCAATAAGGTGTTTTCTAGAGGTCCCCTTAAGGCATGGGATGTGAAATTTATTGGGAATAATTATTCCCATGTGGATCCTCCATCCCCAAGCTATCATCCATACAAAATGAGTTACCTTCCAACATGGAAACTCCTGAAAATCCTCTTCCACCTTGAGCTCCTACAATGTAGGTGGGATGAAAATTTGATCATGGTAGAAAAAATAGCCTACCCCACACTGTCCTCCTCTCCACTTATGATAAGTTTAGAGTATCTTTTTTTCTTGGGCTGCAAAAATGTTGCCTCCAAGTGGCAAGAAGAAAACTAGAGCTGCAAATATCTTCCCTCCAACGTTGTGAATCACGATGGCCCAAACCATCCCATATATGATGAATAAGAAATCGCCATAATATGGCATCCAAGTAAGGGGAATACTAAAGGTTTCATGTAGAGCAGAAGGGTACCAACAGTTTCCCAAGGGGTCACAACACAGTTTTCCTAACTGTTGTTGCACAACATGACATGGAAACTCATAGAAAATTTTCTCCCAATGATTTATGAGATTCATAGCCCAAGTGCTCCAATCAATCACATGGACCACCTCATAAAGGAACAAGTGTTTTGTTGTGGTGGCCATATCACCTCCCATGCTCCCATTAGAACATGTAATGCAAAAAGTGTGGGAATCCTCTTGCCCAAAGGACACATCCAACCAATGTGTCTCTCCCCCAATCATGCTCCCAATAAAAATAAGAACAACAACGACATAGGGAACCATAATGAGAATAATATAGCTGCCATATGTAGCAAGGGAGAAGGAAAATGGTCCCTCAAATGCAGCCAACGCAGTTTGACTATCAACTGCAATAGAGAATGACATAAAGTGTGGCTTCTCAAACACTTGCTTGTTGCCCCAATCTCCTCACAAGCTTGGAGAAAGTGTATGATGTATGATGCAAAATAAGCATGTTATCCATAAGATATCTCCTCCCCAAGTCCTCCTAGGGAGTGGCTACCAATACTTCTCATGGCCTCAAGTAGACCAAGAGGTCTAGAAATAATGCTCCTCCTTGGAGCGATATCTTGCATATATATGGTTAAGGGATGCACATATACATTATACAAATCATTATGCAACCAAACAATACCCTTACCATATGTTTTTCTCATGCAAATGGAGTGGCTCATAGATGAATCCCCTCTCATCCTAAAAGAGAAAAGAGGTGGTTGTGTTAACTCTTCCAAAGAGTTATGTATCTCCTCCATCTCCACATGGTCCATGCATCTCCTCAAATTCTGATATATCTCCTCCTCAAAGCCTTCACAAATGTACCCCTCCATGATGGTGTGGTATGCTCTCATAGAATAAGTGTGGCTGAAGAGAAAATCCTCATGAGCTGCTTGTAGAAACTTCTTCTTGAGCTTGGAAAGTCTAGGAAAGAAGATCTTACCATGATAGTAGATTACCTCATCTCTGAATGAATATCCCTCCTCATGAAATTGGCCATCCAATTTCATACAAGTAGAAAGATCCTTGGAATAATCCACCAACAGCTGGGATTTCCAATATGGATCTTTCCTCCATAGTGACAGCGCTGATGATCTATCATAAAGAGCACCTGTCATATGGTTTTCGTCCTCTTTGACATCTCCCATGTCAAAGATACAAGTTGGAAGGTTGTTATCCTTCCCATGTTTCTCCTGCCACAACGCATAATCTAAAATGAGAGTGAGTAATGGTGATGTTGAGAGAATGCCTCTCCTCTCTTTGAGTCTACCCAAGACTCTCAGCGCTGTACCAAGCTCTCCCAAGGTCTTCACCCAACTAGAATCAATGAGTGGTGCCTCCAAATGTAAAGCATCCCTCATCATCTGCTGATCTGTTGGTCTCCTTGGTGAAATGTCTCCATGCAATGAGACATCAACATCAAGAGTAGACTGTATATATGAATGGACAAACTTTTCCCTGCCCTCACTACACAATCTCGTCTCCCTCTTCTTTGCATCAACCCTCTGAAATAGATAGGGGTGTGTGCTCCTCATCAAATGATGTTGATCATCCTCCCTACCTCTTCCTTGTAGCTGCATTGTTTCACCATCTATCAACAATGGTACATGCTGATCGTGAGTTGTGATTTGATCTCCACATATGAGATCCTGGGGAATTCCTTGCAATGATACAAGAATCCCTCTGGTTGGAGCAAGAGCTCCCTCTTCCTCTGCATGAGGTGCTAGATAAACTCTAGACATGACAGCGTTGTTGCCCTCATCCTCATCAATATGTATGGGAAACATCCCAAGAATTGGATCCTCTTTTGAAAAAGGGATCTCCATACCCACTTTTTCAAGAATATGAGATAGAGGTCTTGCCTCTAACAAGGTATGATGCAAGATTTCAGCGTCCTCAATAGTTTTCTGAAGTGGAGTTGATTTTATAGTTTCCTCCATCACATGCAAGGTTTTTGTTTGCTTAGGTTTGTTAAGCTCCACCACATGTGTTTCAGGAAGTTTTCCATCAAATATTTCCACCAGTGTCTTAGTGAACCTTGCATGAGAAGAAATATTTGCATTTTTCAAAGAAAAATACTCAAATATCCACCATGCATAGGCCTTACCTCCAAAATGCAGCCCTGCAACTTTGATGGCTTCATCTTCAGAAATTTGGTGGTGCTGCAAATAGGTGTCTAGCTCCTCCACCCAAGCTCTAGTTGAACATGCAGGTGAACCATAAAAAGTAGATAGGAGAAATCTACTCTCATTATGTTGCTTGCTTCTCTTCGCCTTGATCTTGAAAAACTCTGGAAAAGTGATATGATCTCTAAAATTTTGAGTTTGAGATTCATACTCTTGCAAAAAATCACTAAGAGTTTCCCTTCTAGTCATTCCTTCTTCTTGCCTATCTCTCACAGCAAATCTGGGCATGTGACTGCGTTGTGCACCATAGTGTGTGGCTACATGCTCACACTCATTATGTGAAAATCTAGAGTTTGTTTCAGATTCAAACCCTCTTGGAGATTCTCTACACATCTCCTTCCCCATCTTCTTAAGCTCTCCATGAATGCTCTGCAAAGTTTGAGAAAGAAACTTTGGAAGTTTCTCCTCCTTCCTCCCTCCAAAGAATGCAGTATTCTTTATGTTCATATTTTCTTCTTCTTGTCTTCTTGATGGCATATTGGCTGAGATTCCACAGGCTGAGCCAATATTATGCTTCGATACCACTGTAATACCCCAAAAGGGAAAATTCAACAATATTGACCATAAAAACGTTATTTCCATAAAATTATGCTATAACAGTGGGAATAACACTTAGATACCTTAGAATATGTATTATAGACCTAAAATACGAAAGTGGATCATAAACAAATCCCTTTTTCTAATTTAAACAAATCTCTCGGCCTCAAATTGGCTTTAAAACACCCAAATCCCATGACTTACACCATGCAGAATTTTTGACGCAAGTGACTGTGTGATTTAATGAGGGTTTTTGCAAAAGTATGATAGAAAACCATAGATATAGAGTTTTTTTAAGCAATATGCTGAGAAAACAGAGATCTAGCCTCTTTAATACATTATTGAGATAACCCGACAAGGGTTTCTTGAAAGCATAAGTACAAAAGAGTAGATCTACACATCCAGCTATGAAATAACGCAGTATTACTACAAATTTACATACATATAGCTGAATTATACAAGAAATAGATGATAATCCCCTTTACTAGATTTTCGGAAGAAGGATTGACCCTTTCCTTGGGAAACTGGCTCAAAACCAAGGGTTTAGCCCTTAATACAAAAATGTCGGAGTTGCAGTCCTAAGATTAAATAGCAGATGCAACTCAAGAACAGGATGGAGATGGCTGAAGATGATGCATAGGCTGAATAGACCTCCTCTAATGGATCTTCCAAGTGAAAGGTTGATCCTAACACTGAATATCTCACCCTCCAACAATCACTGCAAACCCTCACTGCAAATGCTCACTGAAAATAACGTAGTCAAGGAGAGGGAATGTGTTGTAGGAGATGGAAAATGTATTGGCCAAGTGCCAAGATATGAAATCTTCTCCAAGGGCTTCTTCACTGATCTCCCAAAGGAAGGAAAGTTTCCTCCTTTGAAAAATAAGCTCTGGAAGTGGTGTTGTGAAACCTCCACTGCAACACTCTACAACACAACATTATATTGCTGCAGAAATAATATTGTAGTTGAAGGAGGTGGCTTGGCCTGAAGCCTGGATGTGGAGAAATGAAGTACAAGCTCCCTTAAGAGGCCTCTCAAGAAAGGATAAGGAATTCCTAAACAGGAATGCCTTGTGCTAAGTAGCACAACAATCTCAACTAAACAGTTGAAGAAAGCAAATAGTCATGTAGACCACAAAATCAATAATCCATAACATATCTTGCTATGGTTGCCTTGCCCTCCTTTTATACAAGTGTAAGCCTTCTCATCTTGGGTCCCACTCATTAGGGTTTCCTCCACCAAGGAATATTCCTCCCACTATCTCCGCGTTGCCTCCAAAGATGATCTCCACCTCTTATCCCAGCATTGTTGACTTGGTCAAACTTGACCTTGTCCACATGAAAATGTCCCTTTTCACACATGAGGGTGTGAAATCCAGCTCCTATGATGATCCTTTTTCACACTATAAGGGATTTTATTCATATTTTTAATATGCATGGGCCTCCTTACCCATTTATTCAACTCCTAGGTGATAAAAACAAAAATCAATATTCTAATTACTTGCATGCTAATTTTGGAATATTACAGGACACGATCAATGAGTTTGACTTTGAGATAACATGCATCAAGGGAAAGGAGAAAAAGGTCGCATATGATCTTAGCAGGTAGGTACAGGTAAATCACATGGCATCTATGAGCTCCTATGGGAAAAATTTATACGATAGGATCTTGTAGGCAGGTCGGCAGGATAACAGGTATATGGAGATTTTTCACAGGTTGCAACAGAATACAAGTAGTGGTATCGGTATAGGTGCAAGTGTACATGATGTGGACTATCGTCTCACGAAAGATGGATTGCTCAGATTTATAGACAGGATATATGTGTCGGAAAACAGTGAACTCAAGAAAGTGATCTTGAGGTAGTTTCATGTGAAACCATATTAAGGCCACCTAGGCTATCAGAAGACATTGACTGCAGTAAAGAGGTTCTATTATTGGTTGAATCAAAAGAAGGATGTAGCAGAGTTTATAGCAAGGTGTTTGGATTGTCAGATGGTTAAGGAAAAATGTAGGCATTCAGGTGGAATACTACAATCGATTGCGATTCCAGAGTGGAAATGGGAGGTCATTTCCATGGATTTCATCACAAGTTCTCCCAAAACAGCTAAACAACATGATTCCATTATGATTTTGTGGACAAGTTGACAAATTTTTCACACTTCCTTCCAGTGAAGACTACATATGTTACAGATGTTCATCAGAGATGTGTTCAAATTTCATGGTGTTTCAAAGAAGATTGCGTTAGTCAGGGATTCAAAGTTCACTTCCAAGTTGTGGAAGGATTTGTTTGGAGGTTTGGGCACCAAGTTGACCTTTAGCACAACTTATCATCCGCAAACATATGGACAGACTAAGAGGGTCAATAAGATATTGGAGGATATGCTGAGGAAGTATGTGATGCATCAACAACGAAAGTGGGAAGAGCAGCCTATTTTGCAGAGAAAGAATCTCTCTACTCATTATGCTAACATTCTCTTTTGTGGTTGCCACAAAAGCGGTCCTTGTTGATGCAATCATAATAGGTTTAGTCCTGGTTTCCAAGACTATGTCCTTCTCTGTTGTGACTATGAGAGGTTCGGCCAGGTTCCGCGCGAGGCATTTCCTTTTCTCTTGCCTAATCTTGTGCGTGAACTGGTCATAGGTCAGTATTTTCAGATCCAAGACCTAATATTTTTTCTCTTTCGAGGTGCCAAGTTTTGAGAGAGGAAAATGCATACTCATCATGGGGGTTGTCTGAGGTACATCAATGTGTGGCAGCTTTGTCTGCTTCCCTGTTTCTAGGGGTGGTGTTTTGCTTCCCCCTACTTCCTTGGAAGAATATTCTTGTAACTTCTTATTCTCTTCTTCCTTCCTTCTCTCCTCAGCCTCTGCCTTGTCCTGCTCTTCTTTCAGCTTGCACTCAGCCTCTACCTTGTCCTACTCTTCCTTTAGCTTGCGCTCAGCCTCTGCCTAGTCCTGCTCTTCCTTTTCTTCCCTGCTATGTTCCTCTTCCTCTTTTTTCCTTTGGGCTTCTTCTGCCTGCTTCTTAGCTTGCTTATTTTGTTTGTATTCTTCTTTCTTACATGCTAGTGTGTCCTGGGCTCTTTTGGCTTCTTCTTCTTTTGCCTTCTTCTCGGCCTCTTGCTACTCCTTAGCCTCTATGTCTCTTTTTTCCTACTGCAATTTAGAGAGGCTACCACCTGTATTAGTCCTAGGCTTTTTGGCTTTGGAAGATGAGGCTCCTCCTAACGTTTCACCCCTTTCTTCAGTGGTTTTATCCCCTTGACCTGCTTGATCAGGTGATTCTTCTGGTGCAGCCTCCCTATCCTTGTTTTACCAGTTCCTAGTTTTTTCTTCAACAGGGCATTCCGTGTGCTAGTAATTCCATTTGAATATGGACCTTTTGCAATGTGCGGGAATGATCCTTTTAGGATCATAAGATCTGTGTGTTAAGGGAAAGAAATGAAAGCCCTTGGTTTCATCAGCCTCTGCTTCTACTTCCTTGAAATCTCTAACTGTATAGGCACCTATAGTAAGCGGGAGAGTAGGCCATGGCTTTTTATTACCCTTGGTGAGGACCTTAGAAAACCCATCTATCATCTGATAGCACACTTCTTGCAGTATTAGTTTATCGGTGACGAACTCGGGCAGTGCGTGAGGTGCCTTGAATGACCCGAAGACCCTGATGAAAGTACTATGTGGGACGGGAAACCAACTGGCCACTCGGGTTATTGTTTGCATGGCTCGCCTGGACATGCATGGGGCATCTTGGCCAAACAACTTCTTGTAAATCGCAGGAATGAAATTGTGCGAGATCGATTCCATATCTTGTTTGTACTTGGAGGCCCAGAACACCTTTAACTCTTTATGGATCGACTTGCCATGCTCCGCATCCTAGTTATGAGGCCATTTGGTAAACTGACATCTAGCACATACTGTGTCCAACAGGTAGGATGCCATATAAAATTCGGATGAACACCCTTCATTCGGTGCTTGTGTTGATGATATGTTCTACCTAAGGGCAGCTAATATTAGACTGGCCTAGTTGAAGCAGGTACCATATGTAGTGACAACGTACATGAGAGAGACCCAAGTACCATTGAAAGTGGTGGCATCTGGTCGGCCATACATCCTGCATAGCATCGCTGCCACAAAATTGTAGACTCTCCTGAGGCCCTCCATTTTATATTCTTGATCCTTCCTGAACTTGAATTTCTCCGGGTCCTCCCACCATCCCCTCAAAGTCTCGGGTATGGGAACTGCATGAGTGGTAGCCCATTTGGCGTTGAAATTTTTTTCTCGCGTGGGGAGTGCACAATAAACTTTTGCATCCTGCCCGTTTAGATTAGCAAATGATTTCCCCTCATGATCTCGAATGACCCAGATTTTTGAGTCGACCTTTTGCAAGATCCATTCGACAATCTCTGCACATGGAAATATGGGTGGATGGGCACCAACATAGTGGAGCTTGGACCTCTTGACCTGAATATACACCTATCGGTCTGGGAGGTCTTCTGGAAATTCAAGCTTTTTGAACTCCTGGTATACCTGATACCAACTCATGCTATCCCCTTTCCTGAACACGCAAGTAGTGTCTCCATAAATAAGGGGAGGGGAAGGAGGCATTTCTTCCTCTGAAATTTCTATCTCAGGACTCTTGTTTCTTGTTGGAACTGCTGGGGGCCCCATATCGCTTGAGGCCGAAGAGATGGACACACACTCGAGCTTAGCTTCGATGTTCCCTGGCATATTCATGAAACAATCCCATGATAAGACGAATGGCATGATTATAAATATTTTAGGTTGTTGTTATCTTTGCTAACTATCACCCAAGGAAATGGATAGACCTGCGAATTGGAAACCTTGCAACCAGGTCGTTGGGTTGCTAGGTCGCATAGGCGCACACTTTCACGAAAAGGTGACTTTGCGACTTGGCGACCAGCTCGCAAGGTCGCAAGGTCGCTCTCCGGTCGAAATTCTTGAAACGCGACCTGGCGACTTGGCAACTTATGACTAGGTTGTGAGGGCGCTGGGTGGCTAGGTCATGCAGATGGCCAATGGATGGTAATGAGCGACTAGGCGACCTTGTGACTTAGCGACCAAGTCGCTGGGTCGCGAGGTCGCTAGGTCACGGGGTCACGAGGTCGCACTAGGGTTCTGGCGATGAGTTTCGTAGTGATTAGGACTCGCAAGGATATGAACAATGAAATTATGCAATACATAAAGTGAAAGAGTGCATCTGGACCTTGAGGCTTTTCCTCCAGGTGGGCTAGGAAGGGAGATTGAGGCAGACTGGGGCAAGAGAGCTTTTTTTCAGAGGAGGAAGCAGAGAAGTAAAACCATAGGTAAGGTGTAGGCTTCACAGAGAGCTCTAGAGGTTTAAATAAGGCTATGATGAGGACTAATAGACCATGGGCAAAGGTAGGAAAGGAAACATTCAACCAAAAAGGAAAAAAGAGGAGGATTAGAAAACTTACCCAGGAAAAAAGTGCTCCAACTGGCTTGTTAGATGCATTACTTTACTCCGTCGACAGGTCGAATGCGACCTACGCGACCCTTTTATTTATAAAGGGGTCGCACGTGCGGTCAATCAATGAGGGTCGATAGGTAGAAAATTAAGGTCGGTTAAGGGTTGTGCGACCTCGCGACCTTGCGACTTCGCGACCTGGAGGTTGTAGGGTCGCACGGTCACATAGTCACAATTTTTAGGTTTTAGATCAATATGCGACCTTGCGACCTCGCGACCTAGGGGTCGCAAAGTCGCATGGTCGCAACTTTTGGATTTAGTAAGATTTGCGACTCTGTGACTGGAAGTTAAAAGACTAGATCTAGATGAAGCTCCATCTTTACCGAAAGATGAAGGGCTCAAAAATTTTAAATGGGGCGAAATTTTGGAGGGTGTTGTAGCAACTACAACAGTACCATAATGAATCCTTTTTACAGCTAAATGTATTATATGTACTGGGATATTGTTGAAAATTTTGAATGAGTGTCCACAATTATTCATCTTTCTTCAGTTACCTTGTTGGGTGTGGAGCCTGATTGTTTTCTTTATTTAGATGGATCGCCGAGTTGGACCCCTGTTCTTAATAGGGTGGCAATGTCGCTCATTGTTTGATCATCGTTAGGGGGTCCACGAGGAGGAAACAACAACCTTTTAGAGCCCCCCTGGCAGGGGGTTTCAGGGGTAGCCCTCTTGAAACTAAAAATAGATGTAAAATTACCTTGTAAAATATTGTAATTTCATAGTCAATCTGGGTCGTTCATTAGACGGGTGATCTAACCGTAGAAGTTATGCTTAATTTAGGGTTTTTTGCAATATAAGGAAACCCCTTTATCATATGATGGTATTTTATTGCGGTTGTGTATTGTGTGTATATTTTGAGTGAGAAATAGAAAGGGGAACTGTGTGAGAGAGTTGATGATATTACAATAGATCTGATGTAGGTTGTGTCTCTTCATTTTGCTGGATAATAAAAAGGAAGGAATATTTGTTTCCATGGGCATAGCCCAAGTTGGGTGAACCACATATATTTGTGTCTCTCTTGTTTTATATGTTATTTATGTGTTTGTGTTTCCACATATTTTATGTGTTCCATTGCTCTGTAATATATAATTTTCTAACATATCCAATCTGGTTAGATAATAGAAATGGAACAAAGAAATGCTTCCACATCCTCATCCTTTCTTGCGAGTGCATCTTCAACAACATTTTGCTTCCATTTTTTGTAGATGATTTCAAAGTCATAACCCAACATCTTTGTGGCCCATTTTTTTTATCTTTTGAAGATAATATTTATTCCAAAAATTATTTAAGACTATCATGATTTTTTTTTACCTTGAAGTGTCTTCCCATTAGGTAAGGTCGTCATTGGTTTAGTGCATGTAGTATTTCCAACATTTCCTTCTCGTAAATAGTTTTGTGTAAATACTTTAATTTGAATGGACGGATTTCAAAAGCAATGGGTATTCCTTCTTGCATTAAAACAACACCAATTCCATTTCTTGAGGCGTCACATTCCACAATAAATATTTTTGTGAAATATGGTGTAGCTAAGACTGATGCTTGTGACATTGTATCTTTAAGATGTTCAAAGGCCTTAGTTGCTTCTAGAGTCCAATAAAATTCATCTTTCTTCAGTAATGTTGTTAGAGGTGTTTTTATTCTCCCATAATTATTAAAAAATTTGCGATAATACCCTATCAACCCGAGAAATCCTCGAAGACGCTTTATGGTTGTGGGGATTTTCCATTCCTTAATGGCTTTAATTTTGTTAGGGTCTACCTTAAAACCCTCATTAGATACAAAATGACCCAAATATTCCACCTCTTGTACTCCAAAGAAACATTGGATGTTTTTGCATATAATTGTTTTTCCTCCAAAAGTTTGAGCACCTTGTCAACATGTTGAACATGATCCTTCCAAGACTTGTTACAGATTTGTATATCATCAGAAAATACTAACACAAATTTTCTAAGGTTTTGAAAATGGAATTCATCAAACCTTGAAATGTAGAAGGTGCATTAGTAAGGCCAAAAGGCATGACCAAAAATTCATAGTGACCCTCATGAGTTCTAAATGTTGTTTTCGAAATGTCTTCAATCTTCATTTTAATTTGATGATATCCTTAACGAAGATCCAACTTGGTGAAGTAAATTGATCCATGTAATTCGTCCAACAATTCATTAATGACAGGAATGGGAATTTTATATTTAATATTGATCTTGTTGAGCTCCCTATAATATGAACACATGCACCATGATCCATCCTTATGCACCAATACTACTAGAGAAGAAAAAGAACTTTAACTAGGATGAATTATACCAACCACTAGAATTTCTGCAACCATACGTTCAATTTCACTCTTTTGGGGATATCCGTAAGGCTTGATGTTTGGAGGACCACTTCATGGAATCAAATGAATAGCATCATCATGATTAAAAATAGGTGGGAGGACTTTGGGGCTCTCAAATACCTTGGAATGATTGTCCAAGAATTTTTGGAGATCTGGAGAAATATATGAATTCAATGTTTGAAACTCTAGTGAGCATAACTGTGCAATTATGTCATGTTGTTATCTCTTTAGAAGCTTTGATACCCCTTAATTCAAAGCTTTTATTATATTTCCTGGTTTTCCTGTGATACCCCTTAATTCAACTTCCTTTCCTTCCCAAAAAAAATTCAAAAACAATTCTTGAAAATTAAAAGCTACCATGCCCAAATATTGTAACCATTAGACTCCTAGCAAAACATCATCACCACCCATTGGAATTAAAAGCATTGGACTATTCAATACATATTCCTCCATGATTAGCTTGATAGTATTTCACTTTCCAGAGCAATTTATAGTTCCTCCATTTGCAACCATCACTTGACACTTTGGTGTTGGATATAGGAAGCAAATGAATTCCTTGGTTATCTTACAATGAATAAAATTATGGGTACTACCTGAATCAATCAAGACTATTACCTTTTTCTTCTTGATATGCCCTTCTATCTTGATATTTTGAGCAGTCGTAATTCCTGTTAATGCATTACAATATATGGTCATTTTCATTTATTCTTTCTCTTGGGTTCCTGGTGTATATCCTCTTAATTTGATGTTTGTTACTTGGTGTTTCCATTCTCTTGATTCAAGTCATTTTGGAATCAAACAATGATATTTATGCTTCATTATTCCCCTTGAATCACTTCAAACTGATTTTTATAACAAAAATTAGGAAAATTTGTAAAAAAATACAAACTTTTTCTTGCTTTGTAGGAGCTCAATATTCAATCTGTTGTATATATGTAATTTCAGATCTCCAGGGTTATAATTTATGTCTTGTGGTAGCCCTATGAGTCTTCTTTCCAACCCCGTATGTCATACCGAGATTGGATTCTTCAAGAAAGAGTGATTCTCGATCTCCCACGATGACCTGATTATAGACTATTTTAGTATAATGAACTTGTACGGAGTTCCACATGTCACTATTTCTACCTTTGGCCTTGAAAATGATGCATAAGAAACTAGAGTCCATGCACTTTTAATCACTTTTTATGAAATTCAAATCCAATGCTCGGAGCAAAAGTTATGATGATTTTACTTAGGTCACATGTTTGAGATTGAATTATGGAGCCTACAAAAACCCTAACTTCCACAGATCATATCTCCGAAAATATATCCAACCAAACTCTGAAATGTTTACACGAAGTTCACTAAGATTTCGTCTCCACGTGGTCAAAATTTCAGCTTCTTAAGCTTCGTATAAAAAAACGTTTTATCGAAAATATCAAGATGGTATGTTTGAAGTAGTGAAACCCTAAAATCCAAATCTCTGATACCAAATGGTATGCAACCAACTCACAAAATAGAAGAAAATATAGATAAACGACTTAAAAATTAGCCTCTTTGAGGGGGAAACCTCCTTTACATTAAATAAATTAACAATTCTTAGATGATACAAATGAAAATACCTCATTTTTATATATAGGAGTCTAAGGGGTCACAATATAATTAGAGCCTACATAACAATAATAATGTAAGGGCACAAAAATAACAATAGTGGGTTTCTATGGGGTAAAATAATAACAATATGGGGACTACATGGGCACAACAATAAAAATAAGAGGGCTACGCTAACAATAAAAATGAGGGGCTACACTATTATTATAGGGACCTAACAATGAGTGCCAATTTTTTTGGTGGATACATTGCATGTATTACAGCTATGTATAATGCCTTGAATGACCTGTGTTGGATAAGGTTTATTCTTATAATATTAATATGACTTGAGCGACATATGAACCATATCAAGGCTTGTTTTTCTCACCGGAATCCTTAGGGCTTAAAGCCTGAGTTTCACTGAGAAATGGGTTCATAGTTGGGGCCAATTAAGCCACGTTAAATTTTTAAAGGAGTTGGGAAATTACAAAGGGAAGAGATCTTGATTAATTCATGAGATTGTTGAATTTTTGTAGCTATGGTTGGTCTTCATAATATTATTTTGTACTTATTTAAATACGAATTATATTTGCAAAAGAACATTTGTATTAAGCATGTTCTTCATGCTTGCAGGAAAAATGTTTATTTTGTATTCAAAAATAAAATATAAAGCTCATCAAAGAGAGGGAAATGAAATTTTTGTATTTGAAATTTACCTCCTCACAAACCAAGTTGGCCCTCAAAACTGACAATTTGGCTTGCCCCAAAAGTCACACTCATTTGCATGGATGAACAAGTATAAATATATCGTATTTTCTTTCCAAAAAGACTCAACTGATATGATTTGAGGCACATATGTGAAGGTTTGAAGGCTCCTCAATAAGGATCTCAGCATAGAATGCGAGGTTCCTAAGAATAATCCAAACCTGAAGCATAGTATGGATCTAAGGCACATATTTGAAGGTTCTAAGGCTCTATAGTGAGGTTTTGAGGCACATAATGCAAGGTTCCTGAGGCAGAATGTGAGGTTCCTAAGGCAGAATGTGAGCATGAGGAAGAGTATGGGTCTGAGGATAATTATATACAAAATAGTGTGGAATTATTAGGCTTATCACTCTATGTAACAGTGTGAGACTTTGAGGCATATCTCTCTATGGAGAAGTTCAAAAGTTTATCAATTTGATATGTAGACTTGAGGCGCAAATTGTGTGGAATAATTTGAGTTTTGAGGAAATGATAAGGGGCTGCACTTTTGCTCTCTTGTAAGCTTATCTATTGTGATGAACCAATGTATTATGGTGTGCATTTAGAATATGGATCTTTGATGTATATCTCTGCAAGAATACAAGTTGTGAGGCAGACTTGGAGGGAAAATCACTTGACTTTGTTGTAGACCTTATCTAGACAGAATGGTGGAGGGTTGACTTATTCTTTAGAAGCTAGTCATCTTGTTTTCCATATGACTTTGATGTATATCTTGTTGCATTGATTATCTAAGGAAAAGGCTAGTTGGGTTTTTCCCCATGATGGGTTCCCAGGGTAATATAATTTTTTTTTTTTTTTTGGTTGCTTCTTCATGGTCCTACAGTTATTGTCTTTTTTATAATTTACTTAATGAGAAAATCATGCTTATGAATGTGCAACAATATCGAATTAATTCATCAAAAGAAGTTATTAGTAGAGAAGACAAGTGAAAATCAACATGGTATGCGAGCAGGGATGTGAGATCAGCCTTAAAGTGGAAACCTAGGTTATGAAGCAGAAGGAGCTTATTCAAATGCATGCATGCCCTAGCTCTATAGGATGGACTAGTTCAAACTTAAATATTGATCTAAGATCTAAGGTTCTAGATCGAAGTCTCTTGGAGGAGCCCTAGTTCAAGAAGATATAAAAAGGGAATCAAAAGCTACCCAAAATTCTCAATTTCAGTTACTAAGATGAAGTCTCCACTTCATTATAACCTAAAATCAATGGTACTATTTGTTGTTGTTTGGTCTGTTACTAGGTCGAAATTTTTTCACTATATTCCTTGAGATCGTGGTCTTATATTTGTAGAGATGACTCAATATAAGGAAAATTCAAAATAACTCTAGCTACTAAAGGTTGAATATAACCTGAAGTAAATTTCCCTCTATTGGAAGATGATTTGAGTGTATCTGGAGGAAGCAATTAAGTCGTGTTTTCTATGGATAGTATTAAAGTAGACCATCAAAATCATAAGCTTGAAGCTTGATGCTCAAAGTCTAAGGTATGCACTTTCAAAATAATTTGTATAGCTCTATCAACAAAGACCAAGTATAGGTCTAGTTGCAAGTCTAGAAGTTGTTTTTGGAACTACTTCAAGATGAAAAAGATAATCTCAGTATGTGGCTCTATTTGAAATCGTTTTCTTCAAAAGATATGGTGCAAAGTCTGGGCTACTGAAACTTTTTTGATGTCTTCTGATAAGATCACATATCAAGATTGTCGTCAGTATTGAAAAATGTTATTTGAGAAATATTGTGTTGGATTAACAAGGAATTACAGTTATATTATCTTGATGTGTTATGGTGTAAGGTTTTGAACATCTTCAAATAAAAATAAAAATAGTAATTGTATATGTTTAAAGAACTAATCTTTGAAGACAAGTTATGTCCGCCATATCTAAAATTTGTTTTTATAGATGTTAATTTTACATAGGGCTACATTGATATTTGCTTTGATAATTGCATTTCTTCATAAACACATTAAGTTCACCCCATATCATTATACCATTATTTAGATTTACACTATTAACCATCAGCATATGCAGCTATGTATAAAGAAAAATAATATCATCATCATCTAAGCAATGGAACATAAAAGAATAAACGAAGAAAAGCATGCACAAATATAGACACTAGGATTGGTTTGAGACTAGGGAAAAATCCACTATGGGGAAAACCCTTGCAAATTATTCTTCTTAGATCATCATCAAATGATTTATCAAACAAGAGTACAATGATCCATTGATCCATATCTTCATAATGCAGTAAAACAACTAGCATATGCATAATATAACCCATAAACATACTTTTGTTGAAGGATCCTCACTCTGAGAAGTGTAATGCACTGACACTTCCTATAGCATATTGTTGAACACTGTTGTCACTGAGCGAAACATCGGAGAACTAAAGATTCATCTTTGAGGGCATGATTTGTAGCGGAAATATCTAGAGCAGATCTACATATCTGCTTATCTATACCAGTAAGAAACACGGATACAATAGATCGCTAAAGCCAACTAAAATCAACTTTCAAATCCTAGATTTGAATCTAGGACGCTATCAAAGATTGATCGCAAGCATCTGAGATTGAGTGGATGAGCTCTGGAAGCACTGCGCAAGAAATTGGGGTCGATCTAGCCCAGATCTACACAGAAAAACCCTTAGCCACACCCATAGCACTTTGTGCCTATAGCTATGTGTCTCTGGCTGCAAGAAAGACACCCTGTGCCGGCAGTTATGGACCAGATCAGCCCTAAAGCCTTAGCCACTACCTTTCCATTTTGTGGTTGCGGCTATGCCACCCTAGTCACAAGCATAACACATTGTGCCTCCGGCTAGATCCCGGTTTCACCAGTTCCGTACATGCGACTGATGAGCTCCATCATTAGACATATTTGGAGGGGTTAATGGTCGCCTTTTTCCTTCTTAGAACTAATTTTCTTGAATTTTTATTATTATTTTGTTTTATGATGCTAGTATAGGTGGTGATTAAGGCTAATAAACTCTGAGTGCCTAATATGAGGTTGAGTGTAGAAAATCATGAATTATTAGACTTTGTATAAGGATTTTATCATAAAGACTTGGAGGAGACAACAAGGAGAAATTATAGGAGGATTTTCCACCCTCCTTAACTCTTAAAGGAAGCCAAAGGATCCCAAAGATTCTCTCCAACAATTCGAATTCCAAAGGTAACCAAAGGATCGCCAAGGATTCTCTCCAACAATTCGAATTCTAGAGGCAACCAAGCAACTCAATATTTGTTTACTTGGAGTCAAGTGGACTCAACCACTATTTTCTAGGGAGTTGTTGGTAGCTACCCTGTAGAATAAATAGAGCAAATCTAGAGCTAGGAAGGGTTGAAACTTTGTTGTGAGCTATTGAGCTTTCTATTATTTTACTGAGTGATAAAACTTTCATAAATGTATGAAGCTATTATTTTATGAAATGAGCACACTAATTTCATTTTATTGATTTAAGTTTCGAAGAGCTAGGCTTGTGGGTTAGGGCCCAATCCATGTGCCTCAGCCTCTCCATTGTATTTCTTCTCTGCTTTCTGTCATTTCATTAGTTCCACTTCTGATAATTTTGTTTATGTTTCAAGTTGTTGTTTAGTTTTTCTTTCAGTGTGTTGTTGTAGGTTCACTTTCTTGTGAGTAATAGAATAGAGGAGAAAAAACAAAAAAGTTGTGGATCAAGACCCCTTTCTCATCTCTGTCAATAGAGCTCGAGGAGCGAACCTTCCCACAGACCCAAAAACTGATTTATGTTCACTGTTTCTGAGATTAAAAGTAGAGTTGCATTACCATTTTTCAGTCTTCCTTTGCACTATATTTTTAGGCATTTGTTTGTTTCTTTGCGCATAAGTTAGCAGATTGATTGCAGGATTTATTGTTTAAACCCCAGAGCAGCTCTGTGGTGCCTCCCTGCTTCATTCTCCATCTCTGTCTTCACAATTCGCACACTACTGTTACGCCCTCCATTTCCGCTTATTATCACTATCACACCTACCTTTTTATTCATAAAAAAACTTAAACCATTTAACCTGCCTTATTCCTTTATTTTTATTAATCACAGATGTCTTACCCTTTTTAATGAAAAATGCTTGAAAACCACTGGAATTCGGCCTCCGCCTTTGGTCCTCGAATCTCCTACTATCATACTTCTCTCATCGCAAATCGCATTTTTCTTTGGTTCCCATTAACACTTACCGCTCTAATCGCCGATTTCGATAATCCTCCATACTCCGCTGCATCGAAAATCACAAATCACATTTTTCTTTGTTCCCCATTAACACTTACCACTCCAATCGTTGATTGCGATAATCCTTCGTACTCTGCCGCTTCACAAATGTGATTTTTTTTGTTCCTATTAACACTTACCGCTCCAACCGCCAATTGTGATAATCCTCCGTGCTCCACCGCATTGCAAATCGAAAATTGTATTTTTCTTTGGTTCCCATTAACACTTACCACTCCAAACGCCGATTGTGATAATCCTTCGTACTCTGCTGCATCGCAAATCCCATTTTTCTTTGGTTCCCACTAACACTTACCGCTCCAAGCGTCGATTGCGATATCAGTGTCAAACTCTTCCACCGGCACTACCGCCACATCATCCCATTGCAATAGCATTTCGCAACATTTTCCCTTTTTCCTTTTAAGACTTACTACAATCCATTTTCGCAATTGCATTTCACATTATCCATCTGCTCTCCATTAACGTTTCCCCACTCCCAACGCCAATTGCGATATTATTAAAGCACTCTACCACCTATCCTACCGCCAGGTCATTTGAATTATCGCATTTCACATTTTGCAACTTCTATCCCATTGCAATTTCTCATTTCGCTCCTGCTCCCGAACATCACTTCCACTACTCCTCCAACTTTGCGATATCGCATATTGTACATCGCACTTTCTTCTCTCCATCGCAATTCCACCATCACACTTTTCATTTGCGATATTATGCATTTTAATAAATTCTAACCCCTCTTTTCACTTCTCTAAGCCTTGTCCCATGTGTTCAAGCCCTCCATGAGCATCTTTAACCCTTTTTCCTCCACACTACAACAACACTTTTTCAAGTTTAGTTAGATCATGAGTAGTTGCATGGTTAGAAGCATGGTAGCATGGTAGATAGATCATAGGATCAATAGAGTGCATTTAGCCGTTTGGCCAAGTTAAGTGTGGATTATAATTAGTTTCTTTTTTTCCATTTATTTTCAGCAAGTTAAATTAGTTTCCCTTCCTAGAATTTCTTTTCAGCAATTTAGTTTAGTTTCCTTTCTATCATTTCCTTTCTACAATTTATTTTAGTTCCATTGAAGTGTTTTACAAACTTCACTGAGAACCCCTAGAAGTAGCACCCTTTCGTAGAGTGGAAGAGGATGACATGAGTAGAATGCATATGTTGTGTATATAGCACTGTCACCTCCAATTTTGTATGAACCTCGGGTTAATAAAGTAAAGTAGGGCAGCCCCTGGGAGTTGCAACACTCTTGGTGCAATACCAGGGCTCACCACTTTTTGGCGTCGTTGTCGAGGAGGTGTCTAGTAGATGTTTTGATTTTTTTTAGCATTATTTTCTGCTTTCCTTTCTTTTCATTTCATTTCATAAATATTGAAAAAGTTAAAAAAATATCTGATTTTTATGCCTCGTAGGAGTAGGAATACTCAAAGACAAATATTACCCAAAACCCCCACATCACCTCCTAGCCACCCTTCACTCTTCCTCGGTGGAAGTGAGACTGAAATTCCTATAAGAGAGACTTCTGAATACTCTGAGGAACCTATTGGGGAAGAAGAAGAAGACCTTGGTCCAACTGAGGGACCTGCTTCACCTATCTTAACCATGGCTGGGATCCGGAGAGCCTTTCCCATAAGAGAGGCAGATGGGGAAACTAAGAAGAAAAAAATTATCCCCTCAGCTCTTCCACACTTTCATGGACTTACCTCTGAGGATCCTGACACATTCATGTTTGAAGTTGTTGTTGTTTGTAGGACTTATTACTACACTTCTTATGTTCAGAAGTTGAAGCTATTCCCATCCACCCTTAAGGATGCAGCCTTGCACTGGTTCATGGATCTGCATGGGGATAGCATCACTACCTGGGCACAGATGGAAGAGACCTTCAACAACAAATACAAAGACTATTGTAGGTCCAAGGAAAATAAGGATGAGATCTTTAGGATGACTCCAGGGTCGGATGAAGCCTTAGAGTACTATGAAGAGAGGTTTCAATTGAACTATAAGAGAGCCAACTGTACTCTTGATCCTGACTCACTTAAACTTGTACTTCTTCGAGGGATCAAAGAAGAAATGATAGAAACCTTGTATATGCTATCAGGAGGAGATATCTACCAACAACCCTATGAAACAATCCAAACTATCTTCCAGAACCATTTTATGGAATTTAGGAAGAAGGGAAGAGTTATCCAAAGTACATCCAATACCCCTTCCTCTTCCACCTCCATCAAACATGAGATTGGGAATATGCTAGAGGAATTAAAGAGTGACATGATGCACACCCTTGCTTTGCAAATGGACACAGTGCAGGTCAAAAGGAAGCAAAAGGAGGTTGAGAGAGCCTTGGCCATATTTTTTCCTAGATGTATCCGGAAGCACCAAAGAAATGAATGTCCACTGAATTTCCTCGAGGTTTGCTTAGTCTGTGAGGAGAATTATGCCACAGAAAAGTGTCCCTCCTTACTTGGAATTAAGGTTGTATATCAAGGTGGGGAAGTAATGCCAGAGCAACTATGTTTCATCAACCAGAGAAGGCCTCAAGGCCCTTGGCTATATCAACAAGGTATGCAAGGTGCACCTTAATCTTACTATCACAAAAACCAGAGTGCACCCAAGCAACCTTCGTACACCCCCACTCCTCCATCCTAGTATACGCCTCCTATTTGGCATTACAACCCTTCATATCATCCTCAGCTAGTAAACCAACCATTCCAGCAGTATTTTCCACAACAACCTTAGTGGAACAATCCATCCCAAGTGTGGAGGCCTCAACAAAATCAACCACCTACTCTAATGCCTCCACCCCAACCTCAACTTTAGCTTACTCATGCTGCTCCACCTAGGCTACCTCAAATACCTGCACAACCCAATCTGAACCCAAAAAACAGACAAGCACATCAAGCTCCCAGTGGATAAACATCCTATCTAGCTTATGTTGTGGAGATATAGGAGGTTAATCTCAGGTCGGGAAGATTACTCCCAGAAAACCATCCTCCATATCCACCTATAGAGGTTGAGGATGAAAAGGAAGAAGATAACACTTAGATCCAACAACTTCCTTTTCCTGAGCACTTGATCCACCCTAGTTAGCACACCCTAGAGGAGACTGAACTCCTTGGAGAACTGGAAAATTTATGTGTAAAGATACCAATTCTCTAGGCCAATAAGGATGTCCCTATCTACAATACGCTCATCAAAGAAAAGTGCTTCAAGAAACCTGGAAGAAGGAAGAGAGAAACCCCCACCATTAATGTGGTAGGACAATTCTCTAACCTAACGTTGGGGAGGGAGATATTTCCAAAGTACCTAGATCCTGGTAGTCTATTTTTTGATGTGCATATAGATGGTGGCATAGTCCCCAACACTCTGATTGATCTAGGGGTTGCCATCAATGTCATGACCAACGAAACTATGTTGAAACTTAATCCCCAAGGGACTTTGAGGAAAACCACAATAGTTTTGCAACTTGCAGATTGGTCCACAATAACTCCAGAAGGAATTATTGAGGATGTTATGGTTACCATTGAATCTTGGGAGTATCCTACAGATCTCATGGTCCTGCAACCAAAAACCAAGTTTAATGGTTATCCCCTCATCTTAGGGAGAACTTGGTTAGCTACTGTAGATGCTTATATTAGTTGTTGGGTCGGAAACTTGACTATAAAAAATGGGCTTTTGTCTAAATAGCTAGTGTTATATCCTCCAGCCCAACCTTCCATTGATCATGATCTCCCCATATGGTTGGACGATGAAGAAGATGAGTTATATAACACTTCCCCTATGTGCACCATAGGTGTTATTCTTAGAAGGGGGCAACTTGATGAAGATGAACTCATCGACTATGCCATTCAAAACCAACCCTCCATTAACATTCCTCTCGAACCCTTAGTCAAAGAATCTGAAATCCAACCTTGGATGGAAGTGCAATCAGTTGAGTCAACCTCTGAATCCACCAAGGCTATTGAGTTTGGCCCATCTATATCTGTGAAAATCAACCCAAACCTCTCAAATGAAGAAGAGAAGCAACTATGCCATATTTTGAAAGAGAATCTAGATGCATTTTCTTGGGATTACAAGGACATGAAAGGGGTGCATCCTTCAGTGTGCAACCATCATATTTATATCAAATAAGGATGCAAGCCTGTGAGACAACCCCAAAGAAGGATGAATCCGGCTTTGAAAGACATAGTCAAAGGAGAACTGCATAAATTATTGGATGCAGGGTTCATATATCTTATATCCAACAGTGAGTGGGTATCTCCTCTTGTCCTAGTCCCAAAGAAGAATGGGAAGTGGTGAATTTGTGTTGACTATCGAGAACTTAACAAAGCCACCAAGAAAGACCATTTCCCTTTGCCCTTTATAGACCAAATCCTAGATGGCCTTGTGAGGAAGAAGTTCTTTTCCTTCTTAGATGGGTTCAGTGAATACAATCAGATTCAAATCAGCCCTGAAGACTAGGATAAGGCTACCCTTGGGGTACCTTCGCTTATAGAGCCCTATCCTTTGGGTTGTGCAATGCCCCAACTACCTTCCAAACAGCTGTCCTGGGCATATTTTCTAAGTTATTCCATGACTCTATCGAAATCTACATGGATGATTTCACACCATATGGGGATGACTTCCAGAAAGCTCTCTCCAATTTAGGTAAAGTACTAAGAAGGTGCAATGAGATGCATATCTCCTTGAGCCTAGAAAAGTGTGAATTATTGAAGAAAGCAGGGGTGGTATTAGGGCACTCCATATCCCAAGCATGAATACAAGTAGACCCAAACAAAATCACTATCATCAAAAGGGTACCTACTCCTAAAAAGAAGAAAGATGTAAGGAGTTTCTTAGGCTTAGCTGGTTACTATAGAAGGTTCATCAAAGATTTCAGCAAGATGGCTTCACCATTATTTGGGTTATTGGCCAAATATTCTGAGTTTATTTGGTCTGGTCCTTGTCAAGAGGATTTCGAGCTCATTAAGGAAAATTTGACTACTTCCCCCATCCTCCGAGGTCCAAATTGGACTCTGCCTTTCCACATCCACAATGATGCATCCAACAAATATGTAGGGGCAGCATTAGGACAATTAGAGGAAAAAATCATTTATGTCATTTATTTCATTAGCAAGAACTTTTCTAAGGCTGAGCTGAATTATATTGTTACTGAGAAGGAGATTCTAGCCATTGTCCATGCTTTGAAAAAATTTAGGCATTATGTAACTAGATATCAGACCTTTGTTCACACTAACCATGCAACCATCAAGTATTTAATGAATAGCCTGGATGTTAATGCTAGGATAATTAGATGGTTGTTAATTTTGCAGCAATTTGATTTTACTATTGTTGATAAACCTAGAAAGGCGAATGTTGTTGCACATTGTTTGTCCAGGTTAGCTCTCCCTACGGGTGAAGAAGGAATGGTGGATGACCAGCTGCTGGATGAGCATCTCTTTGCTATATCAGCACTCTCACCATGGCTTGTTGATATAGCCGATTACTTGGTTGCAGGGAGACTCCCTCCTAATATTTCATTCAGGGAGAGGAGAAGAATCATAAAAAAAACGCCCCTTTCACATGGATTGGGGGAAACCTTTTCAAGCTAGGCCCTAATCAAATCCTAAGGAGATGTGTGAGGGAGGAAGAATTTTTTGATATCCTCTTTACATGTCATGACAGCCCATGTGGAGGCCACTTTGCTGCAAAGAGAACTGGTTACAAAGTTTTGCAGGCATGATACTATTGGCCTACCCTTCACTAAGATTCTAGAAGATACACCAACAGGTGTGACCAATTCCAAAGTATGGGGAAACCCACGCAAAGGGATGAGATGCCTTTTCACCCTCAAGTGGCTCTTGAGCCATTTGACAAGTGGGGCATGGACTTTGTTGGACCTATTGATCCACCATCCAGACAAAAGAAGTATATCATAGTCTACATTGATTGAAACAAAAGCAATGATGGTAGAAACCGAGGAGAAAGTAGCAGAATTTCTGAAGGAGAATTTTTTTTACAAATTTGGATACCCCAAAGAAATAGTCACTGATCAGGGGGCACAATTCACCTCTCACCTTATTGAGAATATTTTGAGGAAGCACAAGATTAAGCACAGAACTTCTACTGCCTATTACCCTCAGGCGAATGGCCAAGTAGAAGTAAATAACAGAGCTTTAGAGAGAATCCTCACCAAGGTTGTGAGCAGCAGTAGAAAATATTGGGCAGACAGATTGGTAGAAGCTACTTGGGCCTACAACACTACTTGGAAGACAACTCTCTTTTTGGACATTTGATAGATCTAGATTTAATTCAGTTTCCATTCTTAAAGTATTGAATTCAAACTCAAATGGATTGGATGAGTTCAGAATGAAAGCACTTCTTCACACGGAGGTAGTTTGGCTGCAAAGGAAGGTCTGGCATGACAAGAACATCAAAGAAAAGACCTTCCAAGAAGGATATTGGACGATGTTGTATGATTCAAGGTTTAAATCTTTCAAAGGAAAATT
The DNA here is from genome assembly GCA_034641835.2 of Pinus albicaulis. Lineage (NCBI taxonomy): Eukaryota > Viridiplantae > Streptophyta > Pinopsida > Pinales > Pinaceae > Pinus > Pinus albicaulis. The sequence goes on from CM076579.1 coordinate 1,446,611,990, forward strand.
AATGAAAAGATGGTTGGGACCTTACATAGTGGAAAAATGTTTTGATAATGGCGTAGTTCAAATCAGAACCATAAATGAGGAACGAATCCCCTTGCTTTTCAATGGTCACGGACTTAAAATTTACAAGAAGCCTTTTTCAAGGTAAAAGTTCATAAATTCAATATGCAGAGAGGTGTATGTGATGGGAAACTCTATATTTTCCCACACCTCTTGATAAAAAAATAAAAAATAAAAAATAAAAATAATAAAAATAAATAATAAAAAATAAAACAAAAAATAAATAAAAAATAAAAATAAAAATGATCCATGGGTGAAAACCTCTCTGAGGCACCCAAGGCAAGCTTGTGGGTTGAAAACCTCGATGGAGGCTGATCACTTGCTCAAAAAAAAAAAACAGAGAATAAAGACCCATGGGTGAAAACCTCTCTGAGGCACCCAAGGCAAGTTTGTGGGTTGAAAACCTCCATGGAGGCAGCCCACTTTCTTTCAAGAAAAAAAAAAAAAAACAAAAACAAAAACAAAAAAATACATCTGCATCTTTGTGTTTTCTGTGTTTGCTATTTTGCGGGTTGTTAATTGTTTCTGGAAACACAAGGAAGCATTCATCTTCTTTTCCCTTCTTATATTTTACCATCCATCCCATCATTCACTCCATTCATTTTCATAACTTCCTCCATCACCTCCATATACTACATTCCTCCATTCTTGAGCACAATGTAGCAAGGAAAGAAAAACGCAGACTGTTACAGACATCAGGGAATTCCTATAGTGCAAAAATTTGTTCATGAACAGCAAGAAAAAATGAAGAGAGGAGTTGATAAAGAAGACCCTAGGAAATACAAGAGTGCCACCCATGGCATCTGGAGCACCCCCACGCACCATATACAACAGGAAGAAACAACAAGAAATATCAGCAGCTCACTAAGAGAGTTTCTCATTCAGTAAGTTGCTTACTCGGAAAATAGGAAAATAAGGAAGAACACAACATATAAGAGGCTTGTCTCCAAATTCCAGCTCCTGTAAACACCTTTAAAACAACTTGTAAGCTCAGGTATAACCCCTCACCCCTCGCTATGCATTCATAATTGCCGAAAATAATTAAATTTGCAGACAGAGATTTTAAGAGGCGGAATGGCGGCCAGTTAACTTGGCCACCAAAGTGAAGTATGACTGAAAAAAAAATATAAGTACATGCCACTTGGGCCAGAAAAAGAAAAAGAAAAAGAAAAAGAAAAAAATCAGTTGGAGTGGAGGAGGACGAGAGGAGGCTACACGCAGTATTAGCCAGTTAACAAGAAGAGGGTCCAATTGTCTATAACAGAAACTGGAGCTGAGCCGCATTACATAAGCGCTTCAAAAAAAAAAAAAAAAAGTCTCGCAGTTTAATGATAAGGAGGGCCCGTCTCATCCAAACCAGTAAATTGAAAATTTTTGAAGGGAGAGAGACCGACGGAAGCCTGTAGCGCAGCAATAATGAGCTTCAGCCACATATTTTGGGATAGCATGCAACAACAATAGTAGAACAACGTCACCCTACCCATGGCCTGGTCCTCTTTCGTAAATATGAGCAGGGAATATTTTATAGCAACCAACCCAAACAAGGAAGAATTCCACTTCTAGCCTTAGAGAAGAAGAATAGGACCTAGAAGAAGAACCAAAAGAAGAAAAACCAGAAGAGGAACAAGAAGAACCAGAAGAAGTAGAGGAAGAGACAAAGGGCCAAGGAAAAATGGAAGAGATGGAAATGGAATTCATAGAGGTAGCAGAAAGTGAGCAAGAAGCAAACTCCCACATCCCCTCAAGACAAAGGGCCAAGGAAAAATGGAAGAGATGGAAATGGAATTCATAGAGGTAGCAGAAAGTGAGCAAGAAGCAAACTCCCACATCCCCTCAAGACAAAGAGGTAGTTGCCACCTTAGCTCCTCTAAGCGGAAAGAGAAAAAGGCAAACCTCTATGTATTTCAGAGCTGACAAGAGTAAGAGGATAAGTCAGAGAGAGCCAGAAACTCCTCCCATGAGCCTGATTATCATTGAATAATCACCAAGGGAGGAAGAAAGAATCGAAGAAACAGTTCTAAAGGAGTAGTTGTAGAAGGAACAAGCAGAGAACGTAGCACTGAAGGAGACATTTCTGCAAAATGGGCAGCAAGTAGCCACCATGGCAGACTTATGCATAGAAGCCCTTCAACACAGATTCCCTTATGACTCATATTCTATGTACCTCAAGGAGCAATGGCTCCTATTTCAAATAAAAACTCTAGCCTCCCATGGATCACTACCTTTCCAATATTGTAGGTAATTCATGGATTTATACAAGTAAGCTAACATGGATGATTAGATAAAATGGTAGAGTTTTATGTGCATAACCTTGTGCTGACAAATCTGGATACTTGGGACCCCAATTCCACAATGGGGGATATGTAGCTAATGGCTCTAGCATCTTGAATGACGAATGAGGACACTAGAGCAAAAGAGATATGGAGGGTCATGGGAAGAAAAAATAGACCCTTATATATCAAACCAGAATTGTTCAGCCCAAGAGGAGTCATCCTTAACCATCGAGAGATTGAAAGGGACCCTAAACTATTTGAAAGCTACCTTCATACTCAAACACAGGTAATAGGGCACTTTGATGACGTTTCTAAGCAGATAGAAGATGAGTGCATTATGGCCAGCCAGAGGAGATGGAACAACCTCCTTCACAGCCTCAAGAACAAGGAGTACCATACTCCAGAAACACTGAGGGGTGCATTGGAAATGGAACCATTATACAAGAGGGCCATGCAGGCCAAAAATATCCAATGGTTGGGACTAAAGCTCAACCCACCTTTGCTGCTGGGGCTGAATGATGAGAAGGACACAGATGCACAAGATAGAGAATGGGAGAATGCAGAAAAGGATAATGGTTTTTAGCCCCTTGGGGAAACTCCCACACTTCTTCCTCAGGAAATCATGGGGGTTGTCAAAGCCTTGAAGGAAATGCAAGAGGAGGATTAGTTTCTCAGAGGATGAGCAACCATTAAGTAGGGGGGTGATGATGAGCTCCGTCATTAGACATATTTGGAGGGGTTAATGGTCACCTTTTTTCCTTCTTAGATCTAATTTTCTTGCATTTTTATTACTATTTGGTTTTGTGATGCTAGTATAGGTGGCAATTAAGGCTAACATACTCTGAGTGCCTAATAAGAGGTTGAGTGCAGAAAATCATGAATTATTAGTCCTTTTATAAGGATTTTATCATAAAGACTTGGAGGAGACATCAAGGAGAAATGATAGGAGAATTTTCCACCCTCCTTGACTCTCAAAGGCAGCTAAAGGATCCCAAATATTCTCTCCAACAATTCGAATTCCAAAGGCAACCAAAGGATCCCGAAGGATTCTCTCCAGCAATTCGAATTCCAAAGGCAACCAAGCAACTCAATCTTTGTTTACTTGGAGTCAAGTGAACTCAATCACTATTTTCTAGGGAGCTATTGGTAGCTTCCCTGTAGAAAAAATAGAGCAAAGCTAGAGCTAGGAAGGGTCGAAACTTTGTTGCAAGCTATTGAGGTTTTTATTATTTTACTGAGTGATCAAACTTTCAAAAATGTATGAGGCTATTCTTTTATGAAATGAGCAGAATGATTTTATTTTACTGATTTAAGTTTCAAAGAGCTAGAATTGTGGGTTAGGGCCCAATCTATGTGCCTCAGCCTCTCTGTTGTATTTTTTCTCTGATTTCTATCATTTCATTAGTTCTGCTTCTGATAATTTTGTTAATGTTTCAAGTTGTTGTTTAGTTTTTCTTTTAGTGTGTTGTTGTAGGTTCACTTGCTTGTGAGTAATAGAATAGAGGAGAAAAACCAAAAAAGTTGTGGATCAAGACCCCCTTCTCATCTCTGTCAATAGAGCTCGAGGAGGGCGAACCTTCCCATAGACCCAAAAACTGATTTCTGTTCACTGTTTCTGAGATTAAAAGTAGAGTTGCATTACCATTTTTCAGTCTTCCTTTGCACTGTATTTTTACGCATTTGTATGTTTCTTTGCGCATAAGTTAGCAGGTTAATTGCAGGAATTATTGTTGAAACCCCAGAACAGCTTTGCGGTGCCTCCCCGCTTCATTCTCCATCTCTGTCTTCACAATCCACGCATTGTTGTTACGCCCTCCATTTCTGCTTTTTTCCACTTATTCTCACTGCTACACCCACATTTTTATTCATAAAAACACTTAAACCATTTCACCCGCCTTATTCCTTTGTTTTTATTAGTCACAGTTGCCTTACCCTTTTTAACGCAAAACGCTTGAAAACCATGGGAATTCGACCTCTGACTTTGCTCCTCAAATCTCCCGCTACTGTACTTTTCTCATTGAAAATTGCATTTTTCTTTGTTTCCCATTAACGCTTACCACTCCAACCGCCGATTGCGATAATCCTCCATACTCCGCCACATTGAAAATCACAAATCGCATTTTTCTTTAGTTCCCATTAACATTATTTCTCCAACCGCCGATTGTGATAATCCTCCATGCTCTGCCACATCGTAAATCACATTTTTCCTTTTTTTCCCATTAACACTTACCGCTCCAAATGCCTATTTCAATAATCCTTTGTACTTTGCCGCATCGCAAATTGAAAATCACATTTTTCTTTGGTTCTCGTTAACACTTACCACTCCAAACACCGATTGCGATATCGCTATTGTACTCTGCCACCAGCCCTACCGCCACGTCATCCCATCGCAATCACATTTTTCAAACTTTTCCCTTTTTCCTTTAAGACTTACCACAATCATTTTTCGCTATTGCATTTCCCATTCTCCATCTGCTCTCCATTAATGTTTCCCCACTCCTAACGCCGATTGCAATATGATTAAAGCACTCTGCCACCTATCCTATCACCACGTCATTTGACTTATCACATTTCACATTTTGCAACTTCTATCCCATCACATTTCACATTTCGCTCCCGCTCCTGAACATCACTTCCGCTACTCCTCCAACTTTGCGATATTGCGAATTACGATATCGCATATTGTACATCGCACTTCTGTCCCTTCATCGCAATTCTGCCATCACACTTTTTATTTGCGATATTATGTGTTTTAATAAATTATGATCCCTCTTTTCACTTCTCTAAGCCTTGTCCTATGTGCTCAAGCCCTCCATTACCATCTTTAACCCTTTTTCCTCCAAACTGCAAGCAATACATTTTCAAGTTTAGTTAGATCATGAATAGTTGCATGGTTAGAAGCATGGTAGCATGGTAGATATATCATAGGATTAATAGAGTGAATTTAGTTGTTTGGCCAAGTTAAGTGTGGTTTAGAATTAGTTTCCTTTCTACCATTTCTTTTCAGCAAGTTAAATTAGTTTCCTTTCCTATCATTTCTTTTCATCAATTTAGTTTAGTTTCCTTTCTGCAATTTATTTTAGTTCCATTGAAGTGTGAAAGACTTCACTGAGAAACCCTAGAAGTAGCACCCTTTTGTAGAGCGGAAGAGGATGACATGAGTAGAATGCATCTATTTTGCATATAGCACTGTCACCTCCAAGTTTGTATGAACCCCGGGTTGATAAAGTAAAGTAGGGCAGCCCCTCAGAGTTTCAGCACTCTTGGTGCAATACCAAGGCTCACCAACAGCCATAACAAAAAAGCCTAATTTTTTTTCGAGCTTTAGACCTGTGATTTTGGACCCTATGTGAACTATTTTCATCGAACCTATGTGAGCCAAAACAGAATGGAAAAAACAAAACAAACAATGCAAGTATAATATTGCTTGAGAAAGTGTGTAAGAATGAGATTGAGGTTACTTCTATTTATATCTTTTGTGTGGGTCCATTAGGGGTCAAGGCTGACTTAACCAATTCCACATGTGCTTAGACCGACCCATTCCATTTCACTTTAACAAATAAAATAATTCAAAATTTAACTTCTGCTCAATCGATTGGGGTGATCTATAGGTTGATTTTGCTCCTCTCGAAAAGGGGAATCTAATGCAATATTATCTTCATCGTATGAGTTGTCCAAAGTGGAATTTGATCGCAGTTGCATAATTTTAACATTCTCTCTCAACCAGGGAGAATTTGACCTGCCAATATATGTTCATCGATCAATATGCCATTATGGTATATTCATGCATCATCACGTATCATCACTGATCATATCTTTCATGTAGTCGTCATGATGTGATCCTTCATCATTACAAATCACCAATGAACTTCTCATGCTTATTCCAGCGTATCTCTTGATTTATTTTTTCTCGTATGTTGAACATTATTGGATCTAGAAAAATAATAATTTGTCACTAGAGGGGAGTTAAGACTACTACCCTTTATCCATCAGGCTACCATTTTGAATCTCAGCCAGCGGACTACTACCCAAAATATCATCATCAATCATAATTGAACATAATATCATCAAGGAGCATATCTCAACATGTAACCACATCGGGAAGCATCTCTCGACCCGAAATCTCATGGGGGAGCTATACATCTATAACCCCATACCGAGAAATAGGATATCCAAACACACATGGGATCCCATCTCGACCCTGGGATTACATCAGAGAGCTAAATCTCAACCTGGAACCGCATAGGGTTATCTCAACCTGTATTATTTCCTACTACTCTTCCCATCGATGATCCTGAATAGTCATGTGGTAGAACACCTGCATAATAATAGACTTGGGTTGTACACCCCAAGTACACTCTTAACCTGTTGGAAAAACGAGGAGCGTTATTTCCAACAAGCCTTGCTTGTGGGTATGATGCCAACTATGTTATCCTATGAAAATACCAGACGGGGGAGCACCATTCTCCGACCCTATGAATATAGGGGAGAAAAATATATAACCCTATGGGTAATATATAGGGGTCATACCCTATTTTCCATATTTCCCTCAACCCAAGAGCCCTCTATCTCAATTCCTCACCCTCACAAATCAGTCAGGGAGGAAGTTTGGCTCAGTGTCCTCGATGAGTGTCACTCTTATCATACTCAAATATGGTATTTGCTTGTCTTAATAGCATTTGATTCCTGTTCATACAATACATCAAGTCAAGTATTATGTTAGAATATAAATAATCATATAAAATCACAAATGGATAGCATAATCATCCTCCCTCTCAAGGAAGTGTCAAACACAAGCTTAAGCTTATCTCGAACAACTGCACTGTCTCAATGAATGGAGAAATATCCCTCCAAACTATATATATATATATATATATATATATATATATATATATATATATATATATATATATATATATATGGGATTCCCTTTTGTCACTCTTCCAGTTGTATCATCCATGTCGTATCCATGGCATGCTCATACATCTCTCTAAGGAGCTTCTATAACCTGCCTCATAGCTAGTCATGTTAGCAATATTGTATCCAACAGTGGTCGTGCTATGGACCTTAAATCCAAGATTTTATGGAAGATCTCATATTAATGAAACATCCTAATGTGCTTATCAATAATAATCTCAAACATCATTAGTACATTCATGCAGATACATATCATAGGAGAAATATCTTAGCCTTTAAAAGTAGAACGTATCATGCAAATATTCCAAAAGATGTATGGTGGAAATTCTAATTGAAACATCTCAATCATGAATTTAATCATGTTCTATACACATCATATATAGATGGATGTTCAAAACGGAACATCAATGGTTTAATCAAGTGTCAGATGCCATGACAATTTCAACAACATTTGAACTTTAAATCAGAGTGTCCAAGGATTTACATTTCCATTACACAAAGACATTTTTCAACAGATTTGCAACATGGGATTTCTTTCCCAAATCTTAGAAAATGCCATGATACATCATTTCGAGATTCAGAAACCATCTCCCTCTTACTTAGTTCGTCAGAGGCTCATCACCTGTTAAGATAATACCATCAGTATGTAAAACCAAAGCCATAATCAAAATCAAGGCCATACCTTGGAACTCATCTGATCATGACTCATCAAATAACTGTCAAATATGAATAAAGCTAAATCGAGGAGATTCCATCACGCAACACTCTCTACAAGCATACTTCCTTACCAAGCCAACCTAATAAGCCTTACATAAATCAATGTTGTGTCAACTAAGTCAACTCGTCATTCTTTCAACCAGGTGATAGGTAGAGCTCATATCATGTCTTGACTTCATTTACTATCAAGCCATCAAGTCTGTCATTTAAAATTTCATTAAAATCCATTTCTGTCATTGGATTCAAGTGCATACATCAAGGTTAAGTCATGCAGGTTCCATCTTCATACTGAATCACAACAACCATTGTGCTAGGAACAAGGAGGCCAATACATAACCATAATTTTGAATACTCACATAAGACATTGAAGGTAAGTATGCCCACATAGCATTGTCATCAAGGAAAATCAACAATCAACAGATCAAGTCCAAATAGAGATATCTATAATCCAAAGACATGTCTCAATCATCAATTCAAAGTACTAAGACATCATGTCAAAGTTCCAAACACAGCTCATATGTAGTCAAAACATGTAGCACAAACTTCAAACATAATGACATATTCATATGAATGTCTTAGTCACCTACAAACACAAGTTCGAATCAAACATATGAAATTTTCTTGCTGACGGATCTTATTGATATCTGCAACAAATCTGTAGAACTGAAATCTTCTAGGTGACCATATGATTTCATACCCGATCCTTTATTTACTTTTATCAGCAATTTAACTCAACAAGTTCATAAATTAATTTACACTGGCGAGACATGTCAGAGATTCCTTGATTCAGAGTATAGGCTGATTTTGAGTATAAAACTTCAATTTTGTGTCTATCAGGAATAATCACTTTTGTGGGAAAATCTACCCTATGGTCTGGGTTGAGGGACCTAATAGAGTAGAAGGCATACAATCAAAAGAAGCATTCAAATTACAATTCTTAATGCTTAAACTAGAAAACTAAGGATAAGTGACCTTACCCATATGTCCTACATTTGAGGTCGATCCTGCAGGGTGCAAACCATCTGCTACTCTTTGTGCTTCAAAACCTACAACTCACTCAAGATAAAGCACAGAGACTAGTTGTACATCATATATACCCTAAACATCAGTATGTTAGATCATATAAAATCATAAAATAATCATGAAATAACGATTATAAAATAATTAACATGTATATGAAACATATAAGAACATGACATCAGGAACGTGACAAAACTTTTTTTCTTGATGTATGTAAAACGAAAGTGGAGATATCACCTGAAATCAACCATGGATCCAAGTGAAACCGTCCTCTGGATCCATCCAGCCCAAGCCTCAACAATATTCTTCCATAAGAGGTGCACAAAGGATGTCATATAAAGGGGGTGATCATAACAAGGAAACAAGGGTTTCCCAAACCTTGGAAGTGCAGGAGGCATAGGGATAATCAGACTTGATCTAGGCTATAATAGGCTATAGTATCAATAAAATTCTCTCTCCTCCCTTTGGCCTTCCCAATGAGGTGTATTTATACTTCCTCAAATTAGTTTTTTAGTTGGGAAACAGTTTGGCCATGGGTTGGTGTAGGTGGTTCTCAGGTAAAACCCGTAAACCTCGCCCAATTACTAGGGAGTTTATATTTTTAAAATATTTTAAATTGTATATGAGGTTTAGATATGAGCGAACCCACGTCTGCACGCGTAAAAGTCTGGGCAGAGTCGCATATGGAATTCAAAATAATGTTTTTTAAGAAGTTGACCAAGTCTAAAAGGAAAAGGCTTCCCAAGGATAATACATAAGTCATAAAGTATATAAAGGTGATAAATTATGCTATAACAGATGCCCCTGAATATATGAGATCACAAGGGGTACATGATGGTCGAAATGTATTATGTGCAGAAGAAATAATCTTGTGAGGACTTGAGAGGACTTCACCAGATTTCAACCTGCCAAAAACCAGTGAAAGAAATCAGAAAGAAAGCTCATGTCTGAGGCCAGCATACCCACGCTAAGAAAAAGAAAAGCATGTCCGCATAACAAGTATGGACCGGAACCAATATGTATACAAGTATAGCAAAACGTGTAAATTATATATTGAATCATTTTATCACTGCCCAGAAAGTAAATATCAAAATCATGTCCAAGTATCACATATAGAAGACCGACCAATGATGTTGCAAAGATATATGATCATTGAAGTCACAACTGAATCTCCAAGTACCAACTCATAAGTGGTGGAAAAAATGGTACTTCACGCAACTCAAGTGCCAACATATAGAATATTGTTGTGATGAACTGCAACATATAAGGGTGGCTGGTGTCACTGGCAGAAAATGGAAGGAGTTGTCAAAGTGAACCAAAACATGTTGATGCAAACCCGAAGTCTTCACCGATCACTATAATGGTAAAATTCTACACAATGGGAATAAATGAGCTAAAGTCGACCATGTGAGAAATCATTTGATTACCGATCATTGACATATACCGTTAACAAGTGTGATACAACTCACTGATAATGATGATGAGAGTCAAGGTACCCCAATACAATCTAACAAGTGCGAATGAATGATTTGAAGTCAAACACTTGAGAGAATCTACCAATCAGGAGACATTGATGTATTCTCATTGTCGATAGTGAAGGAATATGCCACTAATGACTGCAAACCCTAAGGTACTGACAAAAGACTCTAGATCTTATTCCCAAAGCAATGAGTTGGAGTCGATGGGAAAAGATCTGCTGGAAGGAAGGCATTAAGGCATCCCACATCAATCCAGCACAAGTGTAACCCGCAGGCCAAAATTTGGAAGGAATCGAACAAAGAAAAGTGAAGTCACCAACCTGAAGCACATTTCCGGCATGCACAAAATGTAGCTAGTGCATGGTAGAAACCCTCCGAACCAACCAATAATGAAAGCTGACAAAGAGGAAAGGATCCACCGATAGGTTCAAATGGAAACCAAGGCACTGCACAAATCCTAGGTGTGATAATGAAAGTTGAAGTCAAACACAAGGGAAACCACTCAGTCAAAGACCCATGGTGTTGATCAAATGCTGAGCACAAGATCACCTATCAATGATGTAAATAGGGCCAGGGTGTGGCTCTAGGTTTACTCTAGGAGCAATTTGTCGAATTCGATAAGAGACAAACCAGTCGGCAATATTTCAATGGAGACCTTCTCAAACCAGCACGAGCAAAGGACCAAATATCTAATGTGATAGAACAAGACTGTGACAGACCGATCGGATGGTCAATTGAAAAATGAGTCAAGAGACACTGCAAAAAGGCCGACTCAGGTTTACTTGCCTTGAAAAAAAGCACGACTCATTTTGACTATGGCAACATATGACAACTTTGTATAAGTTTGTCATACATGACGCACGAACAAACCCCCCATATGATTGGAAGAGATAACCAACCGGGGGAGTATTGACTCGATAACAAGGTTATGGCTTCTCCTAAGTCAAACTAAACCCATCCCAAAATGGAGAAAAGACTTAGATTTTGTGTGCTTTGTTCAAGGGCAATACAACTGACTCTTTAGCTACCATCAAATGTGGAAGTAATGTCCCGATCCCGCTCTTTTTGGGATATTTATTTTTGTGGAATTTTTCATATTGAAAGCCTGAAAAAGAATAAAATAATGCCTATAGTACAATGGTTAGAACAAGTTTCGATAAATAGATGCATTATTTCCTAGGATAGGAACAATCCTATGCTCAATGCAAGGTGGCGAAACTAGTAAATGACACTCAAAGGAATGCTCCATCCATGGCAAAAGGTTTCGAGTCGCAGAAGCTAAGTGATTGCATGGCTGACTTTGCAGAAAGACAAGGTCAAAAGATGGCTTATACACGAGTCCAAGTGAAGCCGGCTTAAGGCCAAGATATACAAATGGTCAATATGCAATGCAGCAAAACAAATCAACAACAAAATGGGAGCCTCTAGGGTATAAAGCCATAAAATACAACGAAGAAGAAGAAGAATGAAGCTTCAATTCATAATTCATGGCGAGACTAAAGAGGAATCCCGAGCCTACACAATTTGCAGCATGGGCAACATATGTTAGCGAGGATCTAACTAAGAAGCCCATGTAAAGGATGGATCTACCATCATATCATGATTTATAAGTCGACAAGTGAAAATGATTTAATAATCATAACATGATGGGGTCGACCCTATGGCAAGATTTCAGTATGGAGGCTAGTATGCATAAGTGCAACGAAAAGTGAATTCCCTAACCTATATGCTAGTTCTGAACAAAATACTTGCGATGACAGGTCAGCGGTCATGGAACCGAAGCAATAATGGAAACGTCTCTAAATCATCGAAATGGACTTGAAAATAACCTATCCAAGCACTTACAAGCCAAAAGGTTATAAAGTCATGAAAAAATTCAAAAATAAACACAAAACTTTAAACAAGTAATTTGCGAATTTTTTTTTTTAAATTTTGGGCATAAATAGGCCTTTTGGACTCACATTTGGTCATTTGTGCCTTGAAGAATTTGTGAAAGAGCTCTGGAGCAAAAAATCCCCCACTTGGAACCAGCGCAATTATCAGCCGAATCAGCCCAAATATTCCAAGTAATCTTCCCAATTAGCTTAGTCATTAATTTTATTGTCAATTCAAGCAATTTTTTAGGAATTTTACCGTAGAATTTATGTTTTTTTATGAAACCCTCTACATATATGCGGGTTCATAATTTAGAACTTGCGTATAGATGCGACTGTATAGGAAGCAACTCGCCTATGCGTAGAGAGAAATTTTAAAATTAAATTCTAATGGTTTTTTAATGAATTGATCCAGGATGACCATTAGCTAGAGAGAGAGGGAGCATAGCACTATTTACAATGAGGTCATGGAGGACCAACTATCCTTGGATATACTCTAGGGATGCGAATTTCTTAATTTCTTTAAAACAGAAAATATGAAAACGAACACTAGGTTACTCGAAATGCTTGTAAGTTATTGGGACCTAGAGGAGGAATGTTTTATGATCGATCAAATGCTATTAAGGATCGAGATTGAGGACATTTATTTCATATCTTGACTCTCTCAAAGAGGGGAACCAATAAATTTGCAAGGCAAGCCCATACAAGGGATAAATGTTGAAGATTATATTCGAGTATAATGTGTTGAGGGTACTCAGAAGATCGGGACACAGATCCCAATCATATATGTGCAAGGGTTACACATGAAAATACTTCTTTTCACCATTTTCAGAGTAGTTGGATCGACTTCCTTGCACCAAGATTCACGAGGAAACATGAGTTTGGCAGTGGAATGCCTCACCACACTATATGATTGGTGCACAACCTTATTGAAAAATTTGAACAAACAGTTGACCTCGATCCAGAAGAATAAAACAAAACACTTTCATTATGGGACCATTCTATGCACATTCTTCTTCGAGAGGATTCTAGGGCTTCGCCCCATGATTATATCTATCATCAGTAGCCCTCAAGATCCATTAATAGCTAGATGGGTTGATCTGAAGAAGAGGCTGGGGGGTGGCGAGGTCCCCAGGAATACCTGGGATGATGAGTTCTTCCTATGGTGGGTGTTAGGTCCCTGTAATTTTTCAGATTGGTAAGACCAAATAAACAAGGGTAACATCAAACCAACTTTAGAGTCCTAGGACCTAGCCTTCCTGGACTTAGAGAGGGCTCTCTCTATATTTGTATAAAAGATATAACTTGATTGATTTAGGATGCTGATTTTAGGCTAGTTAAAATGATAGGGTTGTTTATTTTGTTTTGTTTGGTTGGGTTGCTTGTAAAGAAGAACAGGTAGAGTAAGAGAAGTTAAAACCATTGGGCTATGGGGTCTGTGAAAGGTTTGAAGAGTACAACAACAAATCAAGGGTGTTTAATAGGGCAAGTTAACAAAGCCAAATGGATCTTAATAGCTTATGTGGGCGTGAAATGAACATTAAGTTGTGAATTTAGTAGGTTTAAAGGGACATTAAGAATCCTTTAACATATACTAGAACAAGAAGAGTCTTTAAGATCACTATGTTGTAAGAAAGAACCAAAGGACAGGGCACACCATAAACTTCTTTGGCCTAGCTTTATCAAGTAAACTTTGAGACAACAATCTAGAAAATCCTAGAGAGTAAGGAACTCCTAAATTCTCTAGCTATTCGCTTTCAGAGAAAGAAAACATTTAAGATAACAAATAAGTGATGATTAAAGAGCAGGGAACTCCTAAATTCTTCAATCGGACTATAAAAGACCTTCAAAGTGACTATTCAAGATGGACCAAACGACAGGGAAAACCATAAACTTCTTTAGCCAAACCCTAATAAGTAAAGTTCAAAGAAAGGCCTTAAAAACCATGTTTCAAGCTACACCAAAGGACAGGGCATACCATAAAATTCTTCGGTTTGAATCTTATTAAATCATTTTCAAGAAAACAAGCTAGGTGGAATCAGAAATCAATTAAGAATTTTCCAATTAGACCTAGTAGAGGAAAACATTTAAACAACAGAGAGCAAACAGACTTAAGGTGCCTCTAACAGCATACCTTAACCTAAATTTTATGCTCTATTATAAGAGAAAGGATGAACAATATGAAAAAAGAAAAGAAAAAAATACAAGATGAGAACAGCATCACCATTTAACAAAGTTCATGAATCCTATGAATTTGCTTGCTCCATTAACATTCAGTCCAAAACAGTTACAAAGCTCCAAACCCAACTTCTTCACAATTCCAAGTCTATGAGGCATTCAGCTCAACAACCAACCAACAAAAAATATGAAGCATACATGCAATATTTATCTGAAAAATGAGGAATTGAACCCTAGCTAGGGTTTCAGATGTCATTTATTACATAGTTAATGTATTTTGACCTTTAAGACCATGTAAGGCCCAAAGCAAAATGTCTAAGACTCATTCATTGTAATAATAAATTATATCATAACTATTGAGCTAATTTTGGAATAAGTTTGACTTTAAGGCTTCATAATAAATTTTGAAATAACTCCTGGTAAGGGCGTAGCTACAAGGTACAAGGGCGTAGCACCAGTACAAACACGCAATGCTAAGACTAAGAAAATGGCATGTTTTGAAGCTAACTTTTAGAGGCCATCCTGGTGTCCAAATGAGCTCCATGATGGCTCATTGGAAAGGTCTTTGAGTCTATTTTAAAAATAAGATTTTACTTTCTAGAATGGTGCCTGTTTTCTTTGTCAAAAATCACTTCTCCCAAGACTTCTAAATGCGCAGCGCCAGTGCCAAAAAGAGGGAAGAAAGGTGATTTTTTGATGTTTGTTTGGCCTTTTTGAGGGACCAATTTTGCTCCAAATCTTCTGAAACTTTCTAAGGTTGATGTAATTTCCATTTGGAACATGAGGATGCTGAAATTTTTCCATTTGGATGGCCTAAAAAAGAGTGCAGCGTAAGTGGCACTACACGTTTGGCCAATTTCCTACGAGTCAAACTGTCAAAAATTCAAAATGTGCACAAAAGTGCCAAAATTGGAATTTAGTTTGCTGGTCAAGGTTTGGAGGCTTGGAGGGACACCTCAACAAGGATATTGAGTTTCTCTTTCTATTTTTCCTCAGTCAAATCCCAAATCTTTGCATGGGCTCGTTTGAGCTTGGCCCTTGCAATCCTGTTTCTCATGGCATAATGTCTTGCCATCTTCCTCTGCATGTCAGTGTCTCTCTTTTCATTCTCTAGTTGACCCTCTAAATGAAAATTTTCCGTCTCAAGCCAAGATTCTCTATCCTTTCTAATTTCTATGGAAAGCATCTCACTTGGAGTGAGCTGCTCTACCAATTTTGCCTCTTTTTCCCTTTCCCGGGCTAAAGCCCTCTTTAACCCAATGGTATTTGGCCTCTATCTAGGAAGCTGATCTTCCTCATCCTCACTATCATCAAAACTGCCCAAGGTCTCATCTAGAAAAGTCTTATCCTTTCCAACCTCTCTTTGAGATTTGATTTCCCTGACCTCACTGATGGCCTACTTTGTCTTCAATTATTGATTTTCTAGCTCAAAAAAGTTAATCACATTCTTTTCCCTACCAAGATTAGCTTGAAGCTCACTAATCTTTGAATCCTTTCTCTTGATCAACATATTGGTGATTCTCTCCTCATCTTCATCTTCAAGGTCAATCAACTGAAACTCCTGCTCAGTTTCATGTTTGTCTTCCTCCTCAACAATGATATGCTCTGTAACCTTTTCCTTGCCCTTATCAACCTGTTTTGTTGATGAAGAAGGCATGGCCCCTTTCACCTCAAGTGAAGAAAACACATGCATGTGGCCTCTCTGATAGGTAAAAGTAAATGGCTCAATATCATGCATTTTAGTGCCAGTTGTCTCAATGTCTCTTTCACTGCTTGATGCTCTGGTATCAAGATATGATGGTGAAGGGTGGTGTAAAGGTGATGAGGAAGGATCAATTTGAGGTGAGTGGATGTGAGTGGAGGGTGATGTATGAATAGCGGGAGGTGATGGATGAGTGGCTATGGGAGGATGAGAAGATGAAGGAACATCCTGCTGATGATGGCAAGGTGGAGCAGTGAAAACCTCATTGGAAATGAAGGTATCCCATGGAATTTTTTTCTGCTGGAGATTATGCATAACCACCATCTTGATGAGTGAATGATGAAATAGGCTCTGCATTTTCTGATTATAATCTCTCTTTTGCACAATGTAGGCCATTTTTTCAATGCTACGGAAAAGATAATATGGTATATGCAACATCCTAACTCTAGTGAAATGCATAAGAAGACGGATATGGTATGAGTAGAGGTGGGAAAAACTTCCCTCACAAGTGAAATACTTCATTATTCTCCTCATCATGGATGCATATCTATCAAGAAGATGAGAAAAAGGGAAGATGGACTTGTGGTGATCTTTATACCTAGGTTTGAGGTATGGTTCAAAATAACTCATGTCTAGGTTTGCTTGTTTGAACCACTTCTCTCCCACACTAGGTATCCCTATAGAAATTTCAATGGCATTAGTGGACATCTCAAATGTAACCCTGACAAGATTGACCTGCTTTTCATGTAGATTGATGATGAATAGTCTTGTCAGCTTTGGGTGATTTTGGACTTGCTGCACTCTTTCACAAAACTCAAAGCAGCCCACATGTTAAAAGCAAGAAATAGTGAGCGGGGAGGCCATGAGTTCTCTTGTGGTGATAGGTTCAAATATGTTTATTTTTCCTCCCTTATGATCATGTATCCTTTGCATTTTTGCCTCACCGCCATTGTCTTCACCCTCATACATTTAGACTTTGCTTTATAAAACCCCAGGGCACAAGTGAAATGAGATGAAGGGAAGGGAATGAAATGGAAGTTTTGAACAAATGAAGGGAATGAATGTGAATGAAGGGAATAAATGAAAGGGAATGGCTGTTGTGACAAACTAGATGAATGAAAACCCTCAAGCAATGTAATTACCCTTGTTTATGACTGATTTTATTTAGGGAGGATGAAATAGGGATAAAACAATGATCTCAAGTTAAAACTTAGGGTTTCCTTTAGGGTTTCATTTCCATGTAATTAAGAGTGATAAAAAAGCTTCAAATCAAGGTTCATGTCATGTACTTACCCCTCAAGAGTGCTTGAAGGACTTTGGCAAAGATTTTAAAGTGATTTGAAGTGATTTGGATGGCCCCAACCCTTGGCAAACTCCTATGTCCAGGCGTGCAACGCCAATGGCTGAGGGCATAGCGCCAACCCAAGCGTGCAACACCAATCTTTGAGCGTACAGTGTCAAGGAAATTTAGCACAGGGCCCTTCTAGCAAGGGCATGGCGCTTCGGCAAGGGCACAGCACCAGTCTACAGGCGTGCAGCACCAAGTAAATTTAGCATAGGGCCCTTCTGGCAAGGGTGCGATGCTTCGACAAGGGCACAACGCCAGTCTACAGGCATGCATCACCTTCAGAAAATGTCTTAAGGAAATCGAGCAAGGGTGTAGCGCCAACTACTAGGCGCACAACACCAATAAATTTGGCCCGAATTTGCTCAGAAACCCTGAAATTTTTCCTTTGCTGAATGCTTCTGATCTTTTTAAAGGAAACAATGATTCTCTTGAAGTGTTAAATGACCTTTATAGGCTTGTGGTTTTAATTTTTTGACTTGAAAAACCCA
Source organism: Pinus albicaulis (assembly GCA_034641835.2). NCBI lineage: Eukaryota > Viridiplantae > Streptophyta > Pinopsida > Pinales > Pinaceae > Pinus > Pinus albicaulis. Next base: position 1,446,630,042 of record CM076579.1, read on the forward strand.
CTTTCTAATGTTTGAAGTCTTTTTCCTTTGTCACTAATACTCTTTGACACTTTTTGCTTTGTAGGTTGTTGAAGTCATGAAGTTGGCTTTTCTTTTGCTCATTGAGGTTTAACATGTTCACATTGGCAGCTTTGGGATGATTGCACATAGTAGCATCTTCAAAATCTTCTGTAGTTTCCACCATAAAATTCAACTTATCTTTCCCACCTTCTCTGGCCACCAGTTTCAAAACCCTAAGTGCCTGCAGTTCTTTACAGCAATCATCAGTGTTGTCTTCTAAGTTCTCTATAGCCCTTTCAAGTTCATTCATTTCTATCCAATTCACCTTACCTTTTTTTTATATTCCATCAATATTTTTTGATAGACTTTCTTCATGTTTAGCCTTGTGTGCTTCCTCCATGTCATTTTCCTGCAGGTAATCACTACTTTGGCACTCAAATGGACTATCAAGTGTATAGCCCTCGTCATCTACAAGACCAAGTTTTTCCTCTCTCCCTTGTTGTAAATGGTTTTAATTCAGGAGTAGACAGTCTACATCATCAATAATTTCTGCTGATAAATCTTCCAACACCTCTACAGAAGTGCCAAACTCTGTCCATTCTTCTCACTTGTAGGTTCTGAACTGAGAAGATAATCCTCTTTGGAAATTTTAGGTCCTTATTGAATAACCATTTCTTGAAATTCTATTACATCTAAGCCAGATTCTAGCAAAGGAAAAGCAGTGCTTGAAACACCCAAGGATGACCTAAAAAATGTAAACCCCTAATGACCTAATGGGAGTGATTTTTGACCTGATTTTGAATGAAGTTTGACTTAAAACTTTCAAGTGAAAAGATCATTTCCAGAAGTGCTATTGTGCTCAAGGGGACATGGGAATGTGTTAGCAACAAGAATCTTAGAGGGAGGATGGAATTTATTAACAGGGGAAAATGGGGGAAATGAGGTTTTAGGTAGGAAAGAAGGACGAAAATGAGAAGTATGAGCCCATAATGAGTCTTTAAAGAGCAACAAGGTGAATTTGAGATGGAAAACTGATAGATAGGGAAAAAGGTTTTATTAAGATAATGAAGGCAGTGAGATTTATGAAACTCAAGATATTCAAGGAATATTGTTTTCAGAAAATTATAACCATTCTATAGTCATCCAAAGATAGTGAAAAATACTGATGACTAATAGTGGGGAGAACAAGTCATCGCGGTAGAAGATAATCTTTATGTTGGCATGGATTTTAGGGGAGATCCAGATTTTCCCCTACCACTCAGTGTAACATGGGGGGCGATTGGTAAGATCGCACAATTATTTTTGATTATACGTTTTTTTTTTTTTCTTCAGTAAAGATATGAAAATGAATAAAATTATTTTGTTGGGACAATTAACTTACAAATTTATGGATCATGTTATAGATATTGGACCAGTGAGACCTAAGAGCTTCCCAAGGCACAAGTGTTGTGGAACAGAAGCTGAGGATGTCGCGGAATACCCAAGGAGAGTACTCCATGCTATACAAAGGAACCTAGAGGTTTTGACCCTCCAATTCCCTATGGTTGCAGTGGAGGACCTTCCCGAGGCTGTACAGAGACGTGTGATCGGTGTACCACGGGATTGGGTGTGGTTGTTCCACTGTGTAGCAACCACTATAGTGTTCTTCCGTAACACCTACCCGAGGCAGGGCCAGCAGGGATAGATTTTATTATGATCAGATGACTGTAATATTTTTTGATGATGAACATGATCGGGCATAAGCCCTAATTTTGTAGGATGTGATTGTCTAATTTTTGTATATTTTGAAAACAACTCTGATTCATATATATATTTGTATACAACTATTTATATGATGTGATTGTATCACATGTACATTGATGATTAATGTTTTTATATTTAATGTGTTGAATGATTAATATGCCAATTAATTGCTTGATTATCTAATGAATCTGCAAACAATTTTTTTGAACGTGGAATGTGAATGAATGTAACATAATGAAATGAACTTTGCAACAAACACACTCTCAGAAACAATCGATGTAAAAATGGATCTCTGACACGATAGGTGTTTTTTAATTGTGAAACCATCAGTTACGAATTCAAGCTAGAATGGAATTTGTGCATTTTGTTCAAAGACAACTCATAGTTAAATTACATCAAAAGAATCTGCGTTTAACACTTGAAGGAATCATGTTGTATTTTGATTTCAATTCTAAGTGGAAGTTCAGCTTGAAGGGAATTGTTGAAGACAAGAACACAGTTTGACCATTCCAGGAATGGAATCGACATCAAAATTCTTTGTTTGGTACCAAGAGGAAGTCACAGATACGTATTGATCTGAAGTATAATGACGGGACTGGATTGCAGAATTAGCTTTGTCATCAATGTCGAGGAGGGAATGTTAAAATTCATTTAAGGGAATTTTTCTTTTCTGAATATCTTGGAAAATTGTAGCAAGATATCATCTTTGACAAAAATAAAATGACTTTAAACAAGGGAAAGTGAAGTACCTTCATGAGAAGCTCAAAGCGACAAATCCAAGCAGATCTATATTGATTGAGATTGGCAAGGTGAGGGAACTTTACCATCATCTATTTTTTGACTTAAAAATATCTTTTGGAGGTCCAGAAGCTTCCAGTGGTGAGGAATGATCCAGGGGATCAGTAAAATAGTCAAGATTCAAAGTTCTCTAAACATATCTAAACTGACGTCAAAATGAATATCTCGTCACCCTGAATCCAACACAACTCGTTTCACTCAAAACCAATATCGTATGCTCCCAATATCGCGTTCTGATCGATTTTCCAAACATCTAAATTTTTTGTAATTTGGGTTGCAGGTATTCCTAGTCAGCAGTCGGTATGCTGACTAGGTAAGTGATTGGGCATGAATGTGTATTTTTTTGGGCTAGTGGTTGTTTTACAAGTGTCACAATTTGGTTCACTCGTGAATGATAGTTTGTGATTGGTTGGATTTCGACCAATGAAGGAGAGTCATGTGGGCCAATTGTTGGCTGCCACATGGCCTCATGATGGCATATTAAAATTTGGTATGGGCAGATCGGGCCTTGGCAGGATTCAAACGTTGGACCTATGGGGTAGCGCAATGCTCCACCATTGCACCATCGATAGTTCTTATAAACCATATTATGCATTACCTATTTAAAGTTTAATGTAATCCGCATTGGGGGTCGGGGCTAGGGTTAACCCCTGGCCCCAGTCCACCCAAGCCACGAGACCGTAGCGGGAAACCAAGGGCACGGGGTTAACCCTAACCCCAAGCCACATATCAACAAACGAAACCATAGTCCATGGCAGGTTGAAATCCACCAACGGAACCACAACATATTACCACAGTTAACTAACAAGTCGAGGGTTTAGTTTATGAAATGGACGCGAAGTTTGAACATTAAACTTGGCGGGTGTTGGAACCAAACCACGTTCAAACAACGGTAAGAGTGAGAGTTGGGTTAATACATTATGGCACGAAAGTTTTAAATGTAACCTCGATGGTAAAATAACCCTACCCCAACAATAACCACAGTTATGGAGGGGTCAGCTAACCGATGTGTGTATTAACCCAACCATAGCACCAACTCCAGTTCGCAGGTAGCTCAAGAAAATGGCGCAACAATTCAAACTGGCCCACATCCAACGACCTATATCGTGCCACTTGGCCCTTAATTATCAGATCATGGGGGGTACTTGTCATTTAAACGGTTCGACAATTTACACCCGAACCAACGCGAATCTTGCTGGCGAGGGGAAAATTTGTCACCCCACGTGGCTAAAAAAGGAAAAATTTGTAGGATGGATAGCAGGTGGGTGCGATTTGGAGGACAATTATCAGGAAAATTTTCTCTGGAGCATAACTCAATCATTTTTTGACCTTTTTGAATGTAGAAAGAGCCCAACTATAATTTTTAGACTGTTCTGGAGCTAATGGAGACAATATTTTTTCATTTTGAGCACTGCAAGTTTATGGAAACACATATTTTTGAGCATAATGAAAGAGGCCCAACATTGGAAGCTATAAATGAGATGTAGCCTAGGAGGAGTGAACTCCTTCATTATTTTTTGTCTTGAGTTTGTTGTTTTGGTACTGTTGTCTCTGTTATTTTCTGTAAAACTGAGTTAAAAATCATCTTTTATGTGTTAATGCAACTTACATAATTGCATAAAACATTAGGGGAATTTTAAGGTCTAAAATGGGCCTCCTAAGGAAATAATAAAATAATAGGCAAACCAATAAAATAATATTTATGAATTTTCAATTCACTTTTTGCACCACAATTAATGTAACCATAGTTAAATTCAATTCAAAAGTTGTACCAAAATAAAATTAATAAAAAAGTTGTATTGATGTGACTATAAATAAGAATGAGTTTTTCAAGAAAATTTCATTATCATTGAACAACTAATGCATTTGTCCTTTGTACTTAAATAACTTAAAATAAAATATAAATATAAATTTATAAATTCTTAATTATATTATATGTTATTAATTAAAATTTATATTATTTAAATTTGTATAATAACATGAATTATATATATATATAAATATAGTATAATAAATGTATAGGGATATGCATTGTTTCTTTCAAGAAATATGAAATGAAAATAATATATTTTTATTCAAAAAGTGTGAAATGACATTTATTATGAGCACTTTACTTTGACTTTAAAAATACTTAGAGCACTACCATGGTTAACCATGAGTTTTTATCCACCATTGAAAATATGACAAGTAAGTACCTTTAACTCAACCAATGCCATCTCAACCATTAAAGATGATTTCATCCCCTAAAATGTGATTGGTTCTCATAAAGTGAATTTTGATTGTACATTTTCCTTAGGAGACCCATTTTAGACCTCAAAATTCCCCTAATGACCCTAACAATTACACTTGCAAATTTTATCATAAACCTTCAATTTTACATATATACATCATCTATTGTACATTCAACCCATAATTCTTCAAATGGTGGAGCTTCTTTTCTGGCATAGATGCTACTTGCAAACCCCCTCCCCCCCCTTCTTTATGTAAGGCATTGATTGGCACTGTAATTAATTCTGAATTAGATATTTTCTCACGAGCTTCTTGAAGTTGATCTTTAATTTTTTATAGCTTCATGAAATAAGAAGCTATAGTGTCTTCTTTTGTAATTTTTGATTTCTATAGTTGAGTTCTTAGGGATATCATGTGACCTGTTGTACTGACAGAGTACAATTTCACCAAGGTATCATAAAATTCTCTAGATGCAGATAGTTGATAAGGTGGTATTTGATGGATTCAAAGAGAACTCTTTGAGCCTTAATTTCCCCTTTCCCATATTTTTCCATTTCTTGAGCATCCTTCTCATTTGGAATTGGAAATTTCCCTTGAACGGATTTCATGACATCATTTTCTCTAAGAACTAGATCGATTCTTTTTTTCCAAGCTTTAAAGTTGGACGCTCCTTCAAGTTTATTGCTTTCCTTGTGCATAAATGTCATTGGATTAGACATATTGACTTGGAAGTGAGCTGCTACTGAAAGATATCTTCAGTTATGGATGCTACAATAATGAGCTTCTTGAGTTGCTACAATGATGATCTTCTTGTCTCTGCCTTGTAAGAGTTTCTCCTCTTCACCTTAACTTTGATACCATGTTAGAAAATCAAGGATAATGTAGATTTTCTTACTTGGTAATTACTTGTGAGAGTTAATCTTATTTCTTTTGTTATTTATTGTTCCTTCTTCATCAAGAAATTACACAAACTATTCTTCCAAGATCACAAAGAAGTAAGAGACACAAAATTTAGGCTTCCAAGCTAAGGCAAAACCCAAGGGAGAAAACCCAACAATCCTCTTCTTATTAAATAAAGTCAAAATGAGATATCCAACCTAAGACCATAATTGCCAACACATACCACGTCAGTCCTCCTCTCGGTCTTCTTCAACATGTCAAAGTCAACAAAAGTTAGAATTGGTCAAAATCTTCTGTAATATGGTCAAATCTTCTACTAATTGGTTAAGTTTTGTCCTGCTGGATAATTTGAGTTTTGGTCTTGTAACTGTTTGAGAGAATCACAAAATACTCACACATGTGAGCGTAATAGATCGAGAGCAGAGTTCGATCCTCCTTTTCTTTGGCATTTTTTGTCTCTCCTAAAATTCAACTTGTTTCTCCTTCTTCCAATCATATAAGTCGACTTGCTATTAAGAACTTAATGTATTCAAATAGGTCAAGTTTCTCCTTTATATCCCGTCCGAGTGGTGAAATCTAGCTACACAAGTCGACTTGATGGAGAGAGGGTTGACTTAGATTTTGTGGCCTTTTTACAAGAATATTTCTTTTTCTTTTCAAATGTAAAAAATGACACGAATAAATATAATCTTCTTTGAATCTCTTTTTTTTTACTTATAGAGCATGAAGAACATGCTTGAACAAAATAATAATAATAATAATAATAAATAGATCAATAATTTTTTATTATTATGAAGACCGACACTAGTTACATTTTCAACATATCCAACCTTAAATTTTCTTTTATAATGCCACCCTCTATGAGTTCCAGCGAGGTTGGTGTAATACTACTGTACATCATTTTTATATCTAAGGTATAGATCTCCATCCCTTGGATCCATTTATTTTAATCTGACCCACACTGAGAAGGCATGGAAAATTTGCTTCTATATTTTTCCCTCTTAGAATATGATAGAAAGACTTCGAGAGAAAGTGTTCGAGAGCACATTCAATTCTTTGGAGGAGGAGCTTAAGGTGGTTCTCTTTAGGAGACGAGCGGTTGTTCAAATGTTGTATACTGATAAGAGAGCTTCAAAAGTACTTTGGTGACTAATTCTCATTTGGGATTAATTATAGTCCCTCCCTGCTTGCCTTAAAAAAATATATATATATATATTAATAATAATATGAAAACTTAATTTATTTTTTATTATAAAAATATCATATAAATATTTTTTTTTGTCAATTTGGTAGTGCCTTGCTATTTTCTATTTATATTCTGAAAGCAAGTTACAATAGATAGTTGTTTTGTGACCTCAACCTGCCCGGAGGAAACTAGGTCTGTTGGCCACCTTAATGCATTAAAAGCCATCCAAAATTGAAAATATTTCATTCTTCTATTTGCCGCATTAGTTAACTGACTATTTAAACTATTTCCAAGGTAACAGTTTGAAACTAAAGTCCTGTCCAAAAAAACAAAATGCATATACAGAATTAAACTGAAATCCTATCCATCTGATGATTCTATTGGAGCTGGGTCCTTTGTTGTGGAACTTGGCATGTCTGCTTGTTGCAGTTGTTGAATCTGCTTGTCAATTCTTCCAACACGATCTTCAATTCTCCCAATACGGTCAGTCGCTTGGTACTGAGTGACCTTGATGTGTTGAATCTAAATATCAATGTCCTGCAATAACTCCAACATTTTTGGCTCTTGCTTCTCTCTGCATGCATGAATACTCTGAATAGCCTCAGCTAAAAGGCATTTCATAATCCAATAAGTATGGATTGTTTGATTGAACAATGAGAGGTGACCTTGAGTGTTCACAGGATCTGAAACAAAGTCCATAATTTCTGTCTCTGCTTCAATGTCTTCCTCATTACTCTAAATTTCTCTTTCCCAACCCTGAATTTCATTTCTGACTTGAGACGAATTTCCAAGGGAGTATACTGAGGAGAGGTTCAGTAAAACCACTTGCTTTGTCTTCCTACCTCTTTTTCTGTTCTCAGCTTCAGGTTTTATCATCTTCTGTTTTCCTTTTTCTGTAGTTTGGGCCACTGATTTTCTCGTTTGCCTTTTAACCATTGTGCTGAGCTAAATACTAATAAGACTGAGCTCTGGAATGAGCAAATAAGAAAAACGGATAACAATTAAACTTTCAATCTTGTGACCAAGAGCATCATTTGGACGGTTATGGTTCTCTTCTTGACTTGGGAGATGAGAAATGTTATCATCCCCAACAATAGCGTGGACATAAAGCAAAACCCAGAAATAATAGAAGTTCTGGTCATTAAGAAAAGGCCAACAAACAGCAAGGTCAATGTTATGAGGGAGGAAATTTTTCAAACTATGATCCTGAACAGCTAAAATCCTTGACAAAATAACAGGTAGAGTCCACGCAGTCTGACATCAACATACTCTGCCTCCTATGAACATTTACTTTCAAAGGAAAAGACAACCATAACTCATAGAACAAGACAAAATTAAACTGAATATCTTGCCTTCTGCTAAGGGATTTTTAATAATAACATAAAAATTTAATTTAATTTTTATTATAAAAATATTGAATAAATATTAATATTTATATAAAATTTTGATTTGATTTATATTTATAATTTAAAAATATTTATTAAAAATAAACATAAAAACAAATAAAAATGAAAATATTAAATTAATATTTTATTATAATATAAGTAGCTTTTTGAGATGGTGAACCCATATTCCAATATAAAAGGTTATTTTGTCTGAAATAAATAGTAACAACTTATGTACATGTCAGATGGATAAGCCATAACTCACTAGATAGGTTATTTTGTATGAATTTATTTTACAATGTGGCACTCCATTCTTACATCCTTATCCATATTTATATATACAAGTTTGGTTGGATATTACTGGGATATGTGTTATTGTTTTTTTTTTATAATAAATTATACAAGAAAAATTTAGATATCGAGCATTATTAAGATTGAATGGGTAAAAATTTACCCACCAATACTGCATTCTGACACTCTTATCCATATCTACATCTGAAATGTTGGTTGGAAGTTGAGGTATTTTTCCAGAAAATTTGACTTGGTCTGTTTGAATTTTTGGATTTTATTTGGAATCGGTGCTTTGATACATTGATTTTAGCACTTAAATTTGTAATATGCAAAGTTAGATAGAAGTATTTGACTGAGTCAGGCATTATCCTTATCCATGTCAAATCAGATATACGTGGACCCACCGGGCTCTAAAAACTTCATGGAGTTACAGTGAGGCGGCGGGGAATTTGATAGAGCTGTTGTAAGGTTACCCACTTCCAATTTGATAATGTTTATAAAGATATATATCCTCCCATGGAGGACTTAAATCTTTCATATGGCTTCGCCATGAAATTCTGGAACAGCGATTAATTGATTTCTAGAACCGGAATATCAGCAGCAGGCTTGACTCAGCTGGGGCTAACCTCATCATCCCCTGTTGGACTCCATTTCCTTTGATCTTATCTTATGACACGTCTGTAAATTTTTTCGATCTTATCCATAAACATTAGTACTGTTATTATAATATGTTGAGAGCTGTGTTGGTGTCAAGCCGTGCCATCTGTGAATGACAGAATAGTTTTCAGGATCATCATCATCTTTGAAGTGTATACAGATACTCTGTTTTTCTGTTTTTGTCACATTCTTTACTGTGATATCTGCAATGGGAGATCTTGCAAGGGAGCCATCAACAGCAGGAGCTCAAGCTCCTGATTCTGATGTCCAAAAGAAGATTCATGGTGCTCCCCACTTGAGAGAATACTTCCAGGATATACCCACTTTTACAAATCCTCTTAGGCATAACCAGTATTTTCGTCCCATTGAAGGGTTTTTTGTGACAGAGGACGATGTGGTAATGAAGAACATTGATGTGGATATACAGGCAATGGAGACTCAGGTGCTCTATCACAGAGCAGGGCCTCGGCCTGAGGTATGTTTTAGTCCTGATGAAGTGCGTGCTGCCATTGTTACATGTGGGAGGATATGTCCCGGTGTTAACACAGTTATAGGAGAGCTTGTAAATGGTCTCTGGTGCCAGTATGGAGTAAGGGATATCAAAGGGATTAAGTCTGGCTATCGTGGGTTTTACTCATCAGAGCCTCGGGCTTTGTATCCCAAGTTGGTGAGTGATTGGCATAAGACAGGAGGGACAATGCTGGAGACTTCCAAGGGGGGCTTTGATTTGCAGAAAATAGTGGATGGGATTGAGGGCCATGGGTTTAACCAGGTGTATATCATTGGTGGAGATGGGACCATGAATGGTGCAGTGAAGATATTTGAAGAAGTCAAGAGGAGGAGGCTCAAGGTTTCCATTGTTGGGATCCCAAGTTCTGTGGATAATGATGTGGGGATCATTGATAGATGCTTTGGTTTTCATACAGCAACAGAGGCAGCTCAGAGTGCTATTGATGCAGCCCATGTTGAGGCTGAGAGTGCCACTAATGGAGTTGGGCTGGTTAAGTTGATGGGTAAGAATGCTGGACACATTGCACTGCATTCAACTTTGGGTAGTAGGGATGTGGACTGCTGCCTTATACCTGAGAACGCATTTTATCTGGAAGGAGAAGGGGGGTTATTTGAGTTTTTAGAGAATAGATTGGCAGAGAATGGACATGCTGTGCTTGTTATTGCAGAGGGTGCTGGACAGCATTTGATTCCCAGGGGCCCTGAGGAGAAGGAGAAGAGGGATGAATATGGGAATCCTATTTTTTCAGATGTTGGGCCATGGCTCAGAGATGAGCTGAAGAATTGGTGGAAGAAACATCACTCCAATGAGCTCTTTACATTGAAGTATATTGATCCAACTTATATGATCAGAGCAGTCCCTGCTAATGCTGCTGATAGTATCTACTGCACTCTGCTTGCTCACTCTGCCATCCATGGAGCCATGGCTGGCTATACAGGTTTTGCTGCAGGAATGATAAATGGGATCTATGCCTACCTTCCATTGGATCAGGTGGCCGCTACTCATAAATTTGTGGATATAAATGATCATAAATGGGCTTGGATGATGTCTGGAACCAACCAGCCAACCTTTTCTCGTCTTCCAAAATCTGGAAAGATCTAGAAAGGAAGGATGTTTCTCAGAATTGTGTGGCAGGTTGGATGCATGCCATTTTAGTTTACTGCTAAAATCTTACAGTCCAACATTTCAGCCCAGAGGCTACTAGCTATTCTCCGTTTCTCCACTAATTTGATTTTTTGTTTTTTAAAGATGGTATAGCTGGACAACTAACCTGAAGCAGTACAGCTGGACATCAAACCTGCTGGCAATCTATTTTTCTTTATTCATAAATAAAGTTGCCCCTGATTTTTGTGGGAAGCTGTACATTTCTGTTATCCCATATTTTTGTATATATACTTATTGTGTAATAAAGTGCAGCACTTTAAAATTTATACTTAATCCATTTTCATTAGGTGTATATTTGCATATATGCTTTCTCTGTTGAAGGTGGTTATTCTTTTTCATTTTTTAAACATGGTGCAAGATTACCAACGGGTTTAAATTTTTATATGAGTGGGGTTGTTTACCTCAGTTTTTTTGCAGTATTTAATTCATTTAAAATTTGATTTATTATATGTCCGGAAGGATTAAAAGTCTGAATGAATAATTTTTTATTTTTATTTTTTTATTTGGCAATATTTAATATCTAGATTTAAAATAAATTTTAATTGTTTGAATTTTGATTTTTGTGATCACAGATATTTTACAGAAGAGAATATGTCTGGTGATAATAAAATGAAATTTTGTTATTCCGTTTGATGTGGTTTATATATATATATATATATATATATAACATATTTTTGATATTTCTAAAATAGAAATTAAAAAACACAATTTCTTAGTTGCATTTTAGAAATTAAAAATACAATTTCTTAGTTACATATTTGTTCACTTGATTTTTTAACTGACATTTTATGTTAATATTCAAAACATGTTTCATTTATACATATTAAAAAAAAAAAAAAAAAAAAACTAACTTGTCACTGGAAAATGTTATTTCATTAGAGAGCAGATTTTCTAGAACATTATGTTCCCTGTAATGGTGAAGGTTTTGAAGATTGTCAAATTGTTGTTGCAATTTAGGGGATCTTCCTTTGCTAGAACATTATGTTCCTGTAATGGTGAAGGTTCTGAAGATCATAGAATTGTTGTTGCAATTTAGGGGATCTTCCTTTGCTAGAACATTATGTTTCCTGTAATGATGAAAGTTCTGAAGATCATCAAATTGTTGTTGCAATTTAGGGGATCTTCCTTTTCCATGATTCCAACTAAAGGATTCTAAAATTCACCTTTTCATTGAACTAATCCACTATTGAATATATGGAACATTTTCCATATTAAATTATTATGTTATTTAATTATTCTTATGAAATAATTTTTGGTTAGATTTTGTTTTTTTTTCCCGTGTTTAAAATTATTTTTTGAATGTTTAAATGAATTGAGGGAATGGAAGAAGTTTACATATCAAATTTGTAATTCCGCTCTAATTATATAAAGTTTACATATTGAACTTGTTGCCTAAAGCTTCTTATTTCAACTTTAAGGTAGATGGGGATCTGTTGACTTTTTTTCTTTTTTTAAATGAGGGCCTAGATTGATTCTCAAGGGAATATGCTCAGCATATGTTTAGTCTTGATATTTATCAACGGTTGTAGTGTATTACAAAGTTTGTGAGGTTACATTGACTTTTAATAAATTTAAAAGACTCTCGCCCATCAATTTTCTAGGGGTTTAAGATTATTCCAATTCTAATAAGTTCCTCATTATTAATTACCAGCCTAGATCCATTTAACTCTGGATCTATCATGCGCCGAGAGGGATCAAATTTCTCGAGCTGCAAACCTATTCTTTTAGTGCAAAACTTGAGGAAAGGTTTGCACCTCGAGAGATTTGATCCCTCTCGGCGCATGATAGATTCAGAGTTAGATGGATCTAGGTTGGTTCCAGTTGGAGGCATCAACCTCACATTTTTCAGATTATTAAAATTTTTGTATATTTTTTAGATGTAAGATGGATCTAGACTGGTTTCAGTCGTGTGCTGCCAAGGAAAATCTATCAAACATATGATTAATTTTATCAGTAATATGTAAATATATCAAATATTAATATAATCATTTTAAATATGCTAAATATTTCTGAGATTAACTTGGTCATTTTAATTTTAAATTTTCTTAGTTACCTCAGTTCGTTGAGATGATAATTATTGTTAATAACTATAATGATGAAAAATGATGAATTTTTTTTTTTAAATGCAAAGTGACAATAATAGTGTTGAAAGATAGAAAATGTGAATAATAAGAACGTACTCATGTTACAATCAATCTCAAACTATTTTCTTCTACTATTCTTATTTCCTCCCTTGTTACTTTTGTTATCTTTTCATATTGATTATATGAAAAAGAAAATTTAAATCGTAAACCATTTAAATCTTTAGCTCGATCCGTTGTAGTAAACATGATACCTTGTCTCTCTTGCTCTCCAATATTAATAGCTTAAATTACTATAACACAAAAATCAATCTACATTGTTAATAACTTTTTGTGCTTACACTAAAATCAATGCATATTGTTAATCCAATCACTTTAATATTAATGTACCCTCATATATCCAATTACATCAAAACATAAATCAACATATACATTGAAATCAATGCATTTAATGCAAGCAATCAAATAAGATTAGAAAATAACTTCTACATTGAAATCAATGCACCTAATGCAATCAATCAAATAAGATTAGAAACCAACATCTACACTGAAATCAATGCATTTACTCAAAGCAATCAAATAGGTTAGAAATCACCATCTACACTGAAATCAATGCATTTAACGCAACAATCCAAATAGTATTAGGAATAATCTACATTGCAATCAATGCATCTAGTGCAAGCAATCAAATATAATTATAAATAAATGATCTAAATTGAAATCAACATCCGATTAGCCGATCAAATAGTATTAGGAATCATCACCTGAAATCAATGCATCTAGTGCAAGTAATCAAATATCATTAGAAATAAATATCTACACTAAAATCGATGCATATAGTGCAAATAATCAAATAAGATTATAAATCACCATCTCCACTTATATCAATCCATCTAGTGTGATAAATATTCTTCCCTCTCTCCACCCTCCATCCATATCTGTATCCCCCTCCATCTCTTCTTTTCTGTCTCTCTATCTCACCCCCATAAACACACACACTCTCACAATCCATATATATCAATCTCTTTGTCAATCCCCTCCTCTCCCCATCTCTCTCTTCTTCCCTCTCTTCGCTTCTCTCCACTCTCCCCCGCTAATATCTCTTTTCCTCCTTTTTGTCCTCTCTCTCCTCTCCCATCTTCCTTATCGCACTCTCTCTCTCTCTCTCTCTCTCTCTCTCTCTAGGGATTAACATCTACATGAGAAATCAATGCATTTACTCAAAGAAATCAAATAGGATTAGAAATCGCCATCTACACTGAAATCAATGCATTTAGTGCAAACAATCAAATAGGATTATAAATCATCTACATTGAAATTAAGAGAACTACCCTACTTTGATGGTTCCAATAGAATAAAAGGAATTTCTGCATACATTCAAAACTGAGGTTCTGAGAGAACGGAGGCTATGAGCCCTTAATCTGGCCATGCGCACAACGCCTGTAATATGGTGGGAGGCACATAAGGAGGTGTTCCAGGAGTGGGAGGAATGTCGGGACATGATGATCCTGTGATTCGAGGCCCTAGCTTAGGTACGTGTCAAGAAGTTCCTTGGCCCTGGGGACCCACGCGAGCACTTATCTGCTTGGATGGAACAATGGCATCACCGAACTCTAAAGGAATGGGTTCACTTGTTTATTCATGCGTTGGGACCAATCCCTACTGCATGGTACTTGCATGCGGAGCTACATCAACGCACCCGTCACTGGGAAACCTTGAAGGACGAATTCATTGGTACTTTTGGACTAATAGGGGGCTTGGAGGCACTTGACGAAGCTCTGCAGGATATAGATGCATTTGTGTTTGGTGAATCCATCTCCTCCGCAGCTTTCGGGGTGCCAACGTGGGAAACATAGATGCATGACATTATCAATTGTCGCAATATATCTCTAAAAGAATGTGACGAGAATCCGCGCAATGTCTCTATCCCATAATTAGAGGGGGATCGCGTAGTTGCAGGGCCCCCGTTACAAACTGTAGATGTAACCGAACCCTTGAAACTACGAGAAGTTAACATTGGCATGGCGGAATAGCTTAAGTTGGCTAATATTGGTGACTACTGGGATGATGACACTGTAAGCAAGGTGGCTGAATTGCTCACAGAGTAACAAGATTTATTCCCAACCAAATTCTCAGAGCTCAAAGGGATCAGAGGGGACCTGGGAGTGATGCGCATCACGCTAAAACTGGATGCGTGACCAATAAAGCAGCGGCCTTACCAACTAAATCCTAAGTATAAACAAAAGGTTAAAAAAGAACTGGATAAAATGCTCACTGCAGGTATTATCGAGCTAGTGGAGCAGTTGGATTAGGTAAGTCCGATGGTAGTTTAGGAAAAGAAAACTAAGGGAAAAATTCGGATCTGTGTGGACCTCCGCAAGTTAAATGATGCCTGCGTACAAGACCCCTTTCCGACACCATTTTCCGATGAAATACTGGATAGTGTAGGAGGCCAGGAGGCATATTCTTTCACTGATGGGTTATCTGGATATCATCAGATCCGAATCGCACCAGAACATCGCAACAAGACTACATTTTCCACGGAATGGGGATCCTTCCAATATACATTCATTCCGTTTGGACTCAAGAATGCCCCTGCTATCTTTTCACAGTTGGTTGTTGCAGTATTCAAGGAATTCATCCACAAATTTCTTGAAGTATATTTCGATGACTGGATTTTCTTCGGCTTAGTGAAGATGCACGTTTTGAACCTATGCCTGATGTTGGATGCCTTCCGAAAAAAAAAATTTCCCTGAATATTAAAAAGTGTATATTTTGCGTACCCTTCGGGATTTTTCTTGGACATATAGTTTGCCAACAAGGGCTGATGGTGGACCCAACGAATATTGTCGTTATAATCAACCTGGCTGTACCTACGACTGAGAAACAGTTGCGTTCGATCCTTGGACACATGGGCTACTATAAAAAATTCATGCAGGGATACGCACTGATCACAACACCTTTAGATAAGCTGCTTAAGAAAGATGTGTCATATTTTTTGGATGAAGAATGCCAGAAGAGCTTTGAGGTACTCAAAGAAAAGATGGTCTTTGCACCTATCCTTATCTTCCCCGATTGGGTGAAGGAATTCCATGTCCATGTGGATGCTTTAGGGATTTCCCTAGGAACAGTCCTGACGTAGCCTGGTGCCGGAGATATTGATCACCCTATCGCATTTGCTATTCGGAAACTCTTGAGTGCGGAACACAATTATGCCACCACCGAGAGGGAAGGGTTGGCCATGGTCTATGCGCTACAAAAATATCGGCACTATCTGTTAGGAGGACACTTTAAAATGTTTACAGATCACTCAGCTTTGAAGTACCTGGTGAATAAGCCTGCATTGGGGGGGGGAATCTGTAGATGGCTGTTGTTGTTTCAAGAATATGATTTTGAAATCATAGTCAAGCCAGGGAATTTGAACGCTGGGCCGGATCACTTATCTCGAATTGAGACAACTGACGAACCTACTAGCTTGGAGGAAGGGTTACCTGACGCACAGTTGTTCGCCATTAAAGTTGTCGATGCGCACTTCGCTAATATCATCCAGTTCCTGACTATAGGCATGGCGGCTGCAGAATATTCAGTACAACAAAAGAACGAACTGGTTACCTGAGTGGCAGATTTTACCATCATCGCAGGTCAATTGTATAAACTAGGAGCTGATGAAGTGTTGCGCAGGTACGTTCTAGAGCACGAATGACATGCTATCTTGGCAGAACTCATGACGAAATCGCAGGGGGTCACTACGCAGCCAAGGCAATGACGCACAAGATTTTACGGGTTGGACTATGGTGGCATACCCTCCATAATGACTCTCAGGACTATTGTAAATCCTGCGATACATGTCAATAGATAGGAAAGCCATCACGTAGAGATGACATGTCGTTACAACCGCAAGTAACCTTACTTGCCTTTTACAAATGGGCCATTGATTTTGTGGGATCCATCAACCCACCGGGGAGGAAGACAAGGGTACATTACATAATTACTGCCACTGATTATGTAACTAGGTGGGTTGAAGCACAAGCAGTATAGGATTGTACGGCAGATACTGCTGCGCACTTCATCTTTAGGCAGATTCTGAATTGATTTGGATGTCCAAAGATCCTTATGAGCGATCGAGGTACGCACTTTGTGAATGAAACAATCCAAGCATTGACTGAAGAATTCCGGATCCATCATGAAAAAAGCACCTTGTATCATCCACAAGAAAATGGAGCGGTAGAAGATTTTAACAAAATTTTGGAGCAAGCACTGACTAAGGTCTGCAATGTTGATCGCAGCGATTGGGACGTGCGCATCCCATTGGTTCTTTGGGCCTATCAGACGACCTGCAAAAAATTTACAGAGAAAACCCCATTCAGACTGGTCTATGGCAAGGAGGCCATTATGCTAATGCAGTACATTGTTCCCATTCTGTGTATCGTAGCATTTACAAACATGGTAGAACCAGACATCATGGAGGAATTCTTAGCAAAGCTTATGGCTTTGGAGGAGGATCGGTTTATTGCTAATTTCCATCAGCAGGTTCAGAAGACCCACGATAAGGCCTGGCATGATCGGCATATTCACTAGAAGAAATTCGCAGAGGGTGACCTGGTCCTTCTGTATGACAACCAGTTTGCGAAACATCCAGGTAAGTTCCAACAACACTCGCTTGGTCCCTATACAGTTAAGGAAATCATGAATGGCAGAGTTGTAAGGCTAACCACCCTACGCGGCGATATGCTCCCAGGTTATATCAATGGTAGCCAACTCAAACCATATCGGATCAAATGACTATATGGCTGGAGAAGTTGTATAAGACAAAATCTGTCTACCATAATGCATGAGTATGATCAGGGCACTCGTGGGAGGCAGCCACAACTTGGGAGGCTCGGAGTGGTGCACAGGGGGCACAGGTGTCTGCTTAAGGCGCAGCAAGTGCGCTGGAAGCCCCGGGGTGCGCTGGGTGCATAGGAGGTGCGAGAACTAGCCGTTGGAATAGTAGAATCAGATAGAAAGCTAAATTTACCATTGATAGGAGCGACCGGTCAGTGTTTAATGAAGCGATCTTTTGAAATTTTGTACCATTTATCTGATGGCAAGTGTCCAGTACAATTCACCCGACCGTTAGCAATTTGTTGGGGTTATAAAAGTGGACGAATCAGTCGAAAGAGGGTTCTGTATCTTTGGTCTTGTTTGTACTTCACAGGATTATGCTTTAGGATCATCTGGGTCTACTGTATATCTGTCATGTCTGAACCGTCTACCTCATCTGAGAACAGCCACCCAGGGTTGGGATTCATTGTCCGCCCCAAAAGGACGACTACCAAACTGGCGATAGCCTCGACAGAGCCAACATTTGAGGAGGTAGTACAGGTTGCATCAGGAGCCACATCAGTTATTTCCACTCCACCGTCAGCAGCAAAGAAAGGGAAACAGAAAGTGCAAGGGACAGGGAAGCTTGCAAAAGGGGATTGGGTAAAATCCTGCACTTCTCCCCGCAATATGAAGCCACCACAACAAATAGACTCGATTGACTTTCCTAAACCAGCAGGCCACCCTTTATCTGCTCAGGAAAAGGCCCAGGTCGCCCAACCAATCAGGTGGTTGCCCCCATTTATCCAACCTTGCATACCCTTGACCTGCACGCCGAAGAACCTCGATGGCTTGGTCACCTACCTAGAGATGCCGCTGACCCTAGGCGAGGTCCCCGTCATTGGCGAACCCACCGGAAAGCTTCGTGAGGTAAGGTTAGATGATCATGACTTAGCTAACTATGAGGCCTTTCCGCAGTTGGCCCTTGAGTTTTACCTGGAACAGATATTGGAAGATAACGGGGTATAGGTCGTCCCGATGCGCTGGGTGTGCGGATTGGCTGGTGCTGGGCTGTTGAACCTACTCCGGATGCCACATTTTGGCCACTACAATGTTACAGATCGCGTGGTCCGTCAACTACTTGCGTTAGTTCATGACGGTAGCTTATGGATTCATGACCGCATCCCTATTGACGTTGCGGTAATTCACCGCATTACTGGCCTCCCCATGGAAGGGCATGACCCAATGTTGAGGGTGGGTAAGAAGTATGAGCAGAAAATTGCCGACAGTGTGCGCGAGAATTACCATGTACTATGGAATACTCGGGGATTCATGATCAATACCATCGTGGTGACATTTCCATGAATCGTTACATTGTTTAGTACATTGTTGCTCGCATGTAAGCTAATGCACAAATGCCAAGTTGCTGCCGTGCCGTATATGTTATTCGGTTAGCGAGGGCAATGCGAAAAGGAGTTGCTTTAATTGGGCCTAGCACTTATGTATAGCGAACTTTTGGCAAATATCACGAGGCCCCGAGGATCGGGCGCCCATTCTATTACTCTTGGCTATTCTTGCTTATTATGTTGGTCACATGGGAAGCACGGCGGTTTAAGAGAAGTCCTCCCAGAGATCATCATGAACCTCTGATATGCGAAGGAGTGACTCTACGCGACATGAGTTCCAGGATGTGCGGCGTATTGAGGATAATCGGGTCTTTTGGGTTTTCGATTGTCGGCTTGGCAGCCACCATCGACTCACAACCACGCTTTGTCCCTGCCGGTGTATGAAAAATACCAAACCATCGCGGCATTTAATTCTTTGCACCACATCCAAATCGGAGCGCGCAACAAGGATAACACCTAGGTCACGCTCCCATTTATGAACAGACTCGCTTGTTGGCCAAGCAATCGCTACCTGGTTCCACACTTGATCAACAATGGTACAATGGGGCTCAAAACCGGTATAGTTGGCACTTCAGGGGCAACAGTCCCTTGACTACAACCAAATTTACCCAACGGATCAACCAATGACACGGGAAGGAAAGAAACGTAGGGGTCCTAGAAGGGGTCGCAACCACATGTCGATCCACATGTCATGTAAGGGAGGTAGACACAGTGAGAGACGGTAACCATGACACCTCGTCGAGGTTTTGGCTTTGGAGAGGCGGCTTTGTGGGAGTCCAGTCTGTGCTAGTGTGGCAAAAAATTGACCTTCAAACGAGCATTTGGGATCCTGGTTCTGTTCTCGGCAGAAATTTGCAACCCGACTCTCTCTCTGTTTGGAATTTCAAGTTTTGTCACCTCATCCTACTTTGTTGGATCAAGGAGCTCGTATCCATTGAATTTTATTAGAGAATAGTGTTTTTTAGCTTATTCACTGCATTGAGATCTCTCCTAGGCATCTTGGGTTGCCCATGGGCATTGTGTGGTGGGTCTGTCTATGCTTCCGAGATAGCGATTTTACGAGCATTCACTGACTTGTGTGGTATTGTTTACATGTATCTACACCCTGGGTTTCTTTTGTTAGGCCTTAGTGGGAGCCCCGTCTCGGTGGTAGTGTCTACATTCTTTATTGTTTTCATGCCTAAAGGGTTGTCCATGTTTTTAATTTGGGTTCTCAATTGTGTTCTTTGTTCTCTCCTCAGTCTTGGTGTCTTAAGGGTCCCTCGATAGTTTGTGGGTACAACCTTTGGGCGTGTTTGTGGGTCTTTGGAAATTTGGTCAGAGACATCCCTGGTGAAGTTGGGAGGTGTTATGTGTATTGTCTTTAGTGAAGCCTCCAGCCTCTAGTTCCGCTCACCCCCATTGGGTGCCCCTCTTCCTTGGTGGTTGGTACTTCTCTCTCTGCCACAGGAAATATTTGGGGTGCTCCACGTTTTGGTTGTTCAGACTCTTTATTGCATGTAAAATGCCTTGCCAACAAGGATGACCATGGCGTGGGTGTGGAAATTTCACCAATTCAGGTTGTCATGTTCTGCACTCCAGCTCGTCCTCTGGGAACTCAGTCAACATAGAGCGTGAAGGGGTAGTGGTGCCATCTCCAACTCTCTCTCCAAGAAGAATTGAGGCTCCAACAACACTAGAATCCTTGGTCACACAAATTCGATACATTCAACTCAACCTTGACATTATTCATCACTACCGGCATGAAGATCGTAATTAAATTGTTGCATACATGAATGACATCCAATACAGTCATAATGAGATATTGGAACAATTGGATTCTCTTTGTTGAAGCCATCGTCGAAAGAATCACCACCTCCGCGGTTTGCAATATCAGGTGGAACATATTGGTTTTCATATGCATGAGCGTGTTGGATACTTTGCAGCTTCCCATGTACTCCCTCCCCACCCCCCTACTTGATATTTTGACATTGGTATTTGTAGTCTTTTTTATTTCTCCATGCACAATATGGCTTCTATGCGAGGTGAAAATAATGTTTTTCAAGTCTTATCAGTGGCATCCTCAGGCCCCAGATTCCAACAAGTATGGTCGGAATGAGGAAGAGAGGTTTGTAGAGACATCTTTTGTTACCTTTGTTTTCATGAAAACCTAATGAAGGAATTTTGATCGACCAAAAAATAATAATTTAAAAACAACTTAGATTTATTTTAACTCCGTACCAAGCACCGAGAAAGATCAAATCTCTTAAGATCCAAACCTCTTCCAGAGTGAAAAAAGATTTGATCCCTCTCAGCACTTGGTAGATCCAAAGTTAATATGGATCTAGGTTAGTTTAATTTCCCCATTTAAATAGGCCATATTCTACATGAATACCATGGTCGTTTTTTTTATTGTTTTAATTTTATAGGGTTATTTTTATTTTATTTTGTCGTTTACATTCATTACTCTTTTAATTTAATTTAATTTATTTGTTTTTATGTAGTTTGACATAGTCAAAATGTTAAAAATTACATTACAACATCTCTACCATATTGGGTTGGAGAGAATCTCTCACTGCAATAAAGTTATAATTTAGTTTTAGAATTTTTTATGTTTATCATGGATTCATGCCTATTTAATTTATATGGCTAAGTTAGTTATATAAATAAAATACTTTGAAATGTATTTTAAGTAAAATAATTTTATATTAGTTTCATGGGTGCAAATCAATGGACGATAAAGTATATTATTAAGCCCATATTTATGATGTTGTTGATTCAAACCTTGCCTAGACCTTGTCATGTGCTTGGGGGGTGTGTTGTGCACCTAAAGCACCTCTCCTAGGCTATGTGTTTTTCTTGAGAGGTGGATGGTGTACCAACTAAAAGCATTTAATATGACTTGGAAATAAATGATTAGACTGTGTGATGTGCTTTGGGAGTCTACAATGCACCTTGCCTACACAATGTGTTGTACTTGGGGGTATACAATGATATGGTGTCAAAAATTTGATCCCACTATGTGGTTGATAAATAAATCTATACTAGTTATTCATTCAATTATAAACTCAAACTCAAACATGTCACATATGGGGATTGTTTTTCTAACCACCAAAGCTTAGTGTTCTCTTTCCATATATATATATATATTGGTTGATAACCTTAAGGGACTTGATTGGACTTATCCCTTTGACATATGGACTAAACTTAATGCTAAAATTGTCGTATATATATATATATGATGACTTAGACTAGGAATCTAGGGGGAGCGATGGAGTCTGCTAGGGTTCCTTTCCTCGTTGCAACTGAAGTGATCGTCGTATCAACACTTGAATTTGATGTCGCTATTCTGGAGCGCAAACATGGAAATCAGATCTGGATCCATCGATATGCGATGGAGGGAATAGATCCCATTGGGTTCTCACTCCATTCATATCTGGAAACCAGCCTTACACCCTCGATCATCTGCAAGAGAGGTGGGTTGTGATTCATTTGATCTAATAATTTTTTTTGGGCCAAATCTACTTCTGCAGGTACGCAAAAATCACCTACCTATTTCTTGCTTAATGATTCTTAGAGGTGGATCTTAGCAACGATGGTATTATGATTGGGGAGATCATAACAAAAAAACAGGGGAGTGCAGATCATAGTGGATGATATTCCAAATGATCACATCCTCTGCGTTGGGTAGATCAATTAGATAAGGAGAAGCAAGGAAAAACCATATCTAGATGCTCTTAAGAGGAATGAAGAAATAGATCTAGATTTTTCCTCCGATATGTCTCATGGAACTATCAAGTTCATATCAATGCTATTGCAATCTAAGAAAATACCCTCGAAACAGATAGCAGAAGTGCCATACAATATTGGGCCATAGCATGAAGCACATGATGCACTGGATTTGGAAAATCAGATCTCTTTCCAAATATTTATCAAATCCCCTGAAGGTAAATCAACACTAGTCTGAGCAGACATTCGAGAAGATCTCCCTATTGAAGCAGAACATCAAGCAAAAATTGGGCTTTCCATTACATCATCAAAAAATAATCTACAGTGGCAAGTCTATGCAGGATGATCAAAGCCTCCAAGAATATAATGTCCTTCCTAATTCTGCCATCATGCTAAACTTTAGATAAGAGGTGGAGCAGCTGGATCAAGAAAATCAAAGGGAGAAGGAGGTGTTGCTAGTCCTATTTTACCCAAAGGAACATATCCAAATCAAGAACATATCAACAACGGTCTCTGTTTCAAAGACATCCTCCAAGGTAAATCAGTAGCTACAACAACTCCAGCACCAACACTCATACCCCCAGTCCCTATATAGTGGAGCAACTGAATCATGTACCATAACTGATTAAATATCTTCCGGAAACAAATGAACACTGATTAACTTATGAATCACAAGACATTATTTGCAAATTCAACAGTTTCTGGCCAAAACCAATGGATCTATTCTACTGGATCCTCACAAATTGTTCATTAACCTACGAGATACACCTATGTTCAAAAGGGTTCCTCATAGTAAAGTTTGCAACGTCGGAGGAAAGAGAATATGTACTAAAACAAGGACCATGGTGTTGGAACAGGATCCCTTAACCATTGTGAATTGTGTATAAATCTTGCATATTTTGGTCTTAATTGGTCTAATGCAGAGTTTTGGGGTGGGTCAAAGCCCCTAATGCATTGTAAATAGGTCAAGGGTGGACCAAGAGTCCGCAAACCACGGTTTGCGAACCATTGGATGGATAGGCTAAATTGCTATAAATAGATGAACCTTTTTTGAGTCATAGGTAGGAATGAATAGAGATTGATGCGAAGTATGAACTATTAGATCTGTGGTAGGGTTGTTTGGGTTAGGACTCCTGTTGGCTATGTGCATGGAGATCCTCTATCCTACTGTGTGCGGATCCTGCTGGTTGTGTGCACAGGTGGTAATTTGGGGAATGTAAGAGGATTTATGGTAATTATATAGATGTGCAGAAGTATTGTGGATATCTGATGTTATCTTATCTGATCTATTATGGTTTATGTGGACTTGAGTTATATGATGATGTATTTGTTTGTAAGCTGCGAACTGTCTATGTTTATGGTAAATGTATCTGTGATCTATTAATCTGCTGCAAATATCTTGTTCTGTGATTATAGTTGATAGTACGCACGTGGATGCGAGCCTGTTAAGTAGATCTGATAAACTATATTCTGGTTATTTATTGAAACTCCTGCGAACAACCTTTGGCTGTATAGATCTGGTAATCACGGACTCGCTTGACTTACCTGATCTCTCCCAGGGTGCGGAAACCTCGGTTCCAGCACCTCCCATACCGCTTCTACGGTGACTTCGTCTGCGCAAGCATGTCACCGCCGAAAGGGCCAAGAGAAGATAGGCTTGTCGGGCAAACCTTAACCTCCGAACTCCGGGTCGACCCCGTAGGTTTTAACCCTGAACAGAAATTATCTACACACGAATCTTATAACAGAAAATAAACAATAGCGAGAGCATAAAACATAAAACAGATAAACACAGAGATTTTCCCCTGGATCCCAAATCGGGACGACCAGCTTGATTTTTCATTATATTCCTTTTTAGTGTTACAACACATATATATACATGCCGAAGCATACATAAACCCCAATCCATAAACCCTGGATTAGAACATAACCGTAGTTCCCTTGACCGGATCTACAAAAATACCAGGGGCCGAAAAACCATCGTACCCCAATACCATGTGCAAAACCATGCACAAAACCATAGGTATTCCCCAGACGGTGCGTGTGACTAGTCGTGGAAAGAATATAACACAAACCTAACATTCTCCCACTTGTTGTTTTCTCTCCGCAAGGGGCCACAAGAGAGCTGAGTCATTAGCCTAGCTTTGCAACACCCATTGTTTCTCTACACCAAGAGAACTTCTGAGTGCTCACAGACTTTGTCAATGCATCTGCAACATTCTTCAAAGTGTCCACCTTTACCAGCAACACCCTTTTAGCCTCAACCATATCTCTAACAAAGTGATATTGAACATCAATTTTCTTTGTCTTTGAATGATAAGCAGGGTTCTTAGCCAAGAAAATTGCACTTTGGCTATCACACTCTATCCTTATAGCTTGTTGTACCAACCCCATACTTGAACACAATCTCTGCAACCAAACTGCTTCCTTGCTTGCATGAGTGGCTGCTATGTATTCTGCCTCTGTAGTTGAAAGAGCCACTACGGACTGTCTTTTACTCATCCAACTGACTGCGCCTCCAAATAGGCTAAACACATACCCACTTGTAGATCTTCTTTGGTCCAGATCTCCAGCCCAGTCTGCATCAACAAAACCACGAATGTCCAACATTCTTTCCAATCCTGGTCTTCCCCGGTAGCACAAGCCATAATCACTAGTGCCACGTAAATATCTGAAAACCCGCTTCACTACTGTCCAATGCTCCTTCCCTGGGTTTGACATAAACCTGCTCAATACTCCCATTGCATGTGCAATGTCTGGTCTAGTACAGACCATTGCATACATCAGGCTACCCACTGCACTTGCATATGGAACACGGGACATATCCTCCTCTTCTTCTTGTGTCTTGGGACACTGTTCAGCAGACAGCTTTGCACCTACAGGAATAGGAACACTCACCGGTTTACTATCCTGTATATTGAACCTCTGCAATATAGTCTCGACATACTTCCTCTGGTTTAACCAGAGCTTCCTCTTTGCCCGATCTCTCTTAATTTCCATGCCCAAAATATAATTTGCAGCACCCAGATCCTTCATGTCGAATTTGGAGAACAATGGGTCTTCAAATCTTGGATAATTTCTTTGTCATTTCCAATCAACAACATATCATCCACATACAAGACCAAATAAATAACACGGTCACCAATTAATTTAAAATAAACACAGTGATCCTCCTTGCTTCTGGTGAAGCCAAGTCCCCGCATATAGGTATCAAATTTCTGATACCACATCCTTGGTGACTGTTTTAACCCATACAGAGACTTCTTCAACCTGCATACCAGTTCTTTCTTACCCTTCACCATAAAGCCTTCAGGTTGCTTCATGTAGATCTCCTCTTCTAGATCCCCGTGAAGAAATGTTGTCTTCAAATCCATCTGTTCTATCTCAAAATCAAATGCAGCAGCAACAGATAAAAGTAATCTAATAGAAGTAACCTTGGCAACAGGAGAAAAAATATCACCAAAATCAATTCCTGGCACCTGGGAATAACCTTTTGCTACCAACCGAGCTTTTTATTTCTCCACCTTGCCTTCTACATTTATCTTCTTCTTAAACACCCATTTTCTCCCGATGGGCTTCCTTCCAACCAGAAACTCCACCAGGTCCCATGCCTCATTTTTATGCAAGGATGCCATTTCATCAACCATGGCCTCCTTGTAGAGTTTTCCATCCTTTGAATCTCCGCCCCATTACTTTCCGCGATCACCGCCAGCTATGTAGAAATTTGAATAACTGTTAAATTATTCACCGAGATTATCCCGATCACACACTATTTGAGCTTCATGCATAATACATAACCTCTTCTACTATTGATCATTAATTGCGGAAATATCAACAATCGCATGCGCACATCAAAACCATAAACAATCACACATATAAACACAATATTTATGGGAAAGCTTAAAGCTGAAAACCCCCAACTATCTGTATATTATAATGATAAAGATCATGTAACAATCATTGTACAAACTCCTCACAAGCTCTCAGTACAATCTCCAATTGTTACACACTACACAAGCTCAGATCTAACAAAACACATGCTCCAATCTGCTCCACCTGTTAGCCTACCTCTACTGCGCAATCCAAGATGAATAATGGCTCTGACTGAGTTCGAATCCACCTGGTATGCACTGCGCAATCCTCATTGGCATCTCCATCAATGTGTTGTGCAAACTCATGCACCAGTATGGTCACAACTGATAGTCACACTTGCTCTTTCACCTACCTCTCCACTGGTCTCCACTGAAACTGTCCATGCACTGAAGTTAACTGATGTATTCTTAGTTGATTTATGAGTTTATAATTAGTGAATTAATTAATAATTAATTCACACCACTCTCACTAATTGTATCTATTAGTTAACTTGGATACAAAAAGCTCAACTATGTTTAGATTAGTTAAACTGAATACAACTCCACTAACTTCCTCAATCAACTCCACCAAACTCTGTCACATGAGTTCTAACTGAAGTATCCATGCAATAGCTTCACTTAACCCTTAGGAATAGCGTAATTCCTTCTGTCAGCTCCTGTGCCACATCTGTGCACTTAACTGAAGTGCTCCAAGAGAATAAGATAATGTTTATAGTCCAAATATTATTAAGAGCTAATAATATTCGACATATCTATTTTTAGACTAGAAATCTAAAAATAGATTCCGCCCAATATGTCTAAAAATAGAAGTCCATCTATTTTTTTTCCGACTTGACCAACCATCCACAAATAGCATCCTGCAACTCATAGAACATGATCCATATGTCTAAAAATAGACATAGTCTAAAAATAGACTTTGCGCCAAAAATAGTCTGCGGGCCCACTTAGTGAAGGCGACTCCTTTCCACTAAGCTCATCATCTTGTTGCAATCTCAACACTCCCTCTCAACAAGATAAGGATTATCTGCCACCCCTATCCTGCCTCTGTGGTATTCGAATTTGCTCCCGGTGAGCGCCTTCGTCAAGATATCAGCATCCTGATCCTCCGTGGGAATGTATGAAAGTAACATGATCTTCCGCTGCACACAATCTCTGATATGATGATACCGGATGTCAATGTGTTTAGATCTATCATGAAATACCGGATTAACCGAGAGTTTAATGCAACTCTGATTATCACAATAAATCACAGTAGGATCTAAGTGTGAACTGAACAACCCGACCAGGATCTTCCTCATCCATATACCGCACGCACCAAACTCGTCGCCATAATTCTTACCGTCAACCGGAAAAGCACCGGACTCGCTTCCGCCGTACCAAGAAACCCGTCGTCGACCCGATACCGAAAATCCCTCCGCATGTGCTCTTTCTCGTCCGTTGGGCTCCTCGCCCAATCTACATCCGTGAAGCCACGCCCACCTCTATCCGACCGCGTTTCTCGTACCACAATCCATATCCCGATGTGCCCTCGAGATATCTCAATACATGCTTTCCTACCTTTCCAAGAGAGCTGGTTGGCTTAACCATAGCTTGTGAAAGCCGAGCACGTCATAGCATATATCGGGTCGTGTATTGACCAGATACATAAGCGACCCCACCAACTGTCGATAAACAGTGGCATCCACTACCTCCGCCGAAGTAGTATCCTCCTTCCTCCAACCTCCAGGAAGAGGAGTATCAACAGGCTTGCAGCCATGCATGTTGAACTTCTCGAGTATCTCCCAGGCATACTTACCCTGAGAAACAAACAGTCCATCACTGCGCTGCCAAATTTCCAATCCCAGGAAATAATGAAGGAGGCCCAAGTCCTTCATCTCAAACTCTCTAGCAAGATCCTCCTTGCATGAAAGTATCAACAGCTCATCACTCGTCAAAATCAAATCATCTACATAAAGTACAATGATTAGCAACTTACCCTCCACCACAATCTGGTATAGGTTAGGATCCGCCTCACTCTTGGAGAATCCAAGTCCGGTGAAATAATTGTCTATCCGTGTGTACCAAGCACGAGGTGCTTGTTTCAACCCATACAACGCTCTCTTGAGCTTGCACACATGCGACTCGCTGCTGAAGATCTCGAAACCTTCGGGCTGCTCTATGTACACCTCCTCCTCAATGACTCCATTGAGGAACACAGTCTTCACATCCATCTGATGAATGTGCCACCCCATCTGCGCTGAGAGAGCAAGAATCGTCCATATGGAAGAATACCTTGCGACAGGTGCAAAGGTCTCCTCATAATCGATCCCCTTAATCTGTGAAAAGCCTCAGGCAACAAATATTTCCTTATACTTCTCCACACTCCCTTCAGCTGCCTGCTTCACTTTGTAGATCCATCTCGAACCCACCACTGATTTCCCCTCCGGCCTCGGGACAATCTCCCATGCACTGTTTCTGACAATCGAATCATACTCTTCCACCATGGCATCTACCCATGCGGGGTCCTCCACATCTTCCTCAAAAGAGGATGGCTCTGTCACGATACACTTGCTCATAAGAGCCATGTATCCAGTATACCGGTCAGGTGACTGTCTCTGTCTGCACTGTGATGTAGGTACTCCTACAACCTTCTCCGCATTTTGAGCCAGTCGCTCAGCTTCTGTAGTGCGCTTCCGCCCTCTGATGGTTGGTGCTGCTTGAGTGGTCTCTTCCACTCCATGAACCTCATCTTGTGGCTGATCTACATCCTGAGACTCATCCTTAGGAACTAATAGCTCCTCATCCGCATGCAAGTGTGGCTCCCTCTCAAGCGAACACTTCATGGCTTTCTCCTCATGAAATTTGATATCCCGTCGCACAACAGTCTTGAGACTGTCTGGAAAATACACACGATAGTTGTGGGGCGTATCATTGTACCCCACAAATATCCCAACCTCTTCAGTCGGCTCCAGCTTCTTCCTGGCATCCTTAGTCACATGAATGTAAACAGGTGAACCAAAAATCCTCAAATGGGAAATATCAAAGCCTCTACCGTAAAACGCCCTCGGTGTACTCATGCCAAGCATTCAGAGGACACCCGTTCGCACATATACCGCAGCATCGCATGCCCTTGTACCCACAAGTGTATGGGAAGGCCCTAATCATGGAACATCGCCCGTGCAAGACCCACCCACGATCGTTCGTTCTTCCGCTCAGCCTCTGCTTCCGTCGTGGGTTATGAGGTGCGTGAGCCTTTCTCTCGCGCTACAAAAGTCCTTAACGCCATGATGAATTCACCACCATTGTCGCTCTCTCTAAGAGCCTTCACCTACTTCCCAGATTCTTTCTCAACCGTCGATCCTCTTCAGCGTAATCCTTTGAGTATGTCTCGCTCTTCTTCTCGCATGAAGAAGATCTCCATGACTTACGAGAAAAATCATCAACAAATATCACATAGTACCTGTGCTTTGTTGTTGAAGCTACTGAGAAAGGTCCACACACGTCCGTGTGAATTCTCTCAAGGATCGTCGTGGCGCGACTATCCTTCTCGTGAAAGGTGGCTTTCACAAATTTTCCCAAGGTACACCCCTTGCACTAATCTGACTGCGCAAGAGTGCCTTTAGGAAGCCCAGTAGAAATCTGCTGCAGTATCTTCAAAGCTCCATGGTGAAGGTGGCCCAATCTCCGGTGCCACAACTCACCATCATCCCAGCTCACCACTCCTTCTGCCTTGCCTGCCATTGCTGCGCAGCCATCTACCTGCAATTGATAAAGGTTCTTAACTCGAACCCTTATCCTCCAGGTCTCACCAGTTACCTTACTACGCAAGAAAGCCTTTCCCTCGCTAAAGACAACATCATATCCCTTGTCTTCTAACATCGCCACAGAGATAAGATTCTTCTTCAATCCTGGAACATGCATCACATCCTTCAATACGAAGGGTTTACCAGACTCCCTCTCAAAGGAAATGGTATCGATACCGGTCACACTGTATCTACCATCATCGCCCATCTCGATGTGCACTCCAAGATCTTTCTCATCCAGATCAGTAAACAAATCTCGATCTCCCGTCATGTGAAAAGACGCACCACTGTCCAGAAACCACACCGATCCCATCACACTTGGAGACCAAGCATGCGATCAATGAAAATCCACTAAATTGCGAGGCTAAGGTCTTCCAGCCTAAATCCACACTCGCTTATTTTTCTTCTTCTGCGGACAATTTGTGGCATAATGTCCGTGCTGGTGACAGTGAAAGCACTTCACCTTGGACATGTCCTGCTTCTTGCCTTTCGCACCGAAATGAGAAGCTTTCTTGCTCTTCCCCTTCTTTGCTTTGGCAGCCAAAGTGCAATTTTCTTCATCAGATGCCTTTGATGAAGATCCGTCCCTGGTACTCCGCCTTATCTCCTCTCGCACAAGATCCGACCAAAGTCGCTCCCATCCTGGCAATTTCTCCCGACCATTGACAGAGTCCTGATAGGAATGCCAACTCTTCGGAAGCCCAAGGAGAGCCAAGCTCACCAAGTCCTCATCATCTACAGTCACCCCCACACTTCCCAGCTCATCCCTACATTGGGTGAACTTCGTGAGGTACTTGGGCATACTGTCGCCTTTCTCCATATTTATGTTTCTGAGTTTATCCTTGAGCGCCAACTTCCTCTGGTCGCTCTTGCTTTGGAATAAATCTGTCAAGGCTTTCCACATCAAGAATGGAGAAGCCTTACCATGCAGTATGGACACTATGTGATCCTTCACGCCCTCCAATAGAATCCTTCGACACTTTGCTGTCTTCTTTTTCCAAGCCTCAATTACGGCAGCATCGCTAGAAGTAGGCTTTGGGACTTCAACATCTATAAACTCCTTCAACCCATTGTCATCTAACACCGCCTCCATCCTGTCCTTCCATGCAATATAATTAGAGCTGCCCTCAAGGGCATACTCCAATCGCAATCCGTTGAAAGACATCTCAACTTCGACACCAAGAAAACACTGCTGCAAATTCGAATTCCACCAGCACAAAACTCAACCGCTTCAATGTTTTGCAATTGCTCCAATGATCAATACTGCTCCGATACCATGTAGAAATTTGAATAACTATTAAATTATTCACCGAGATTATCCTGATCACACACTATTTGAGCTTCATGCATAATACATAACCTCTTCTACTATTGATCATTAATTGCGGAAATATAAACAATCACATGCGCACATCAAAACCATAAACAATCACACATATAAACACAGTATTTATGGGAAAGCTTAAAGCTGAAAACCCCCAACTATCTGTATATTATAATGATAGAGATCATGTAACAATCATTGTACAAACTCCTCACAAGCTCTCAATACAATCTCCAATTGTTACACACTACACAAGCTCAGATCTAGCAAAACACATGCTCCAATCTGCTCCACCTGTTAGCCTGCCTCTACTGCGCAATCCAAGATGAATAATGGCCCAATATGAGTTCGAATCCACCTGGTGTGTACTGCGCAATCCTCATTGGCATCTCCATCAATGTGTGGTGCAAACTCATGCACCAGTATGGTCACAACTGATAGTCACACTTGCTCTTTCACCTACCTCTTCACTGGTCTCCACTGAAACTGTCCATGCACTGAAGTTAACTGATGTATTATTTAGTTGATTTATGAGTTAATAATTAATTCACACCACTCTCACTAATTGTATCAATCAGTTAAACTGAATACAAATAGCTCAACTATGTTTAGATTAGTTAAACTGAATACAACTCTACTAACTTCCTCAATCAACTCCACCAAACTCTGTCACATGAGTTCTAACTGAAGTATCCATGCAATAGCTCCACTTAACCCTCAGGAATAGCGTAATTCCTTCTGTCAGCTCCTGTGCCACATCTGTGCACTTAACCGAAGTGCTCCAAGAGAATAAGATAATGTTTATAGTCCAACTATTATTAAGAGCTAATAATATTCGACATATCTATTTTTAGACTGGCAATCTAAAAATAGATTCCGCCCAATATGTCTAAAAATAGAAGTCCATCTATTTTTTTCGACTCGACCAACCATCCACAAATCGCATCCTGCAACTCATGTAACATGATCCATATGTCTAAAAATAGACTTTGCACTCAAAAATAGATCATGGGCCCACTTAGGCCCACTTGCTGAAGGTGACTTCTCGAGCCAGGCTCAACCTAGTGTTCCTAAATTGAGTTCATTAATTGTCAACCAGGGTTGGTAAACTGCTGAAGTGTGGTGCACTATATGTGCCTAGGTATTTGTTTCTCACTACGTTGTGTTTAGTGTTTTATGATGTTTTTGGTTTTATGGTTTTATGTTGAAAAGGAAAGAACTAAGTACTGGTGAAAAGAAGCTATTGGTTGTGTTAAAACAGAACAAAACCTAAACTATGGATGGAAAACAAAAAATGCAAAGTTTGATAATGACTTCAGTGCAAGAAAATAAATCACAACATGAACTTAAACTTATCCAATTCATTCATTAAAGATGTGTTGGAAGAGCTTGAGAAATGGAAAAGTTAAGTATAAATGAAGTTCTCCTAATTAAACAATCAAACAATCAACTTACAATGTTACAACATCTCATCCATGATTAAAGGTTTATTGGAATATATTTGGAAAAGAACAATTGTAGCACAATAAGATTTCTACTCTAAATTAGCTTCTAATTTTGTTCTGCAATTAAATTTAACACCACTAGGCCTCACTCAAAAGTTATAGATTTCCTTTTTAGAATAGTCTTTGAGAAAAGGCTTGTTTGTGAAATGGTAAAAAGGTTGCAAAATACTCCAGGCCTTAGACTGATACTAGCTTCTGTCCAGATGATTATGTATTAATATGAGTTTGGAACAAAAGAAGTTTTGTAAATAATGAAGACCATGGTATTTAAATTTAACAACTAATACAATTTAAAATGCAATGGATAGCAACTAAACTGGAATGTTAATACAGTGAGCTAAGACTAAACTAGAGTGCTACTAGTCTACTTGGAGTACAATGAACAGTGTTAAACTAAAATGCCATTATCAAACTGAAATGTAGTGACAGAGCTGAACTAAATGCATTCTACCTCCGGAGTGTTATGACTAAATTATCATGCAGCTAGTCTATTGGAATTCTACAGCCCATCTTTTTCAATGTGAATGATATTTTGGAAGAGTTTGTAAAAACAATTCTGGCTGTATTATTCAATGCAATTGAACATAAGCAGAAGACTGAAAGAAAATACAACTAGAATCTAAGACACCACAGCTGTTTCTTATTCATTGTTAATGATATTTTGGAAGAGTTTGTAAGAGTAAGACCGGCTGTGACACTTAGTGTAAACAAGCAACTAAAACCTACAATACCACAGCTATGCCTTATTCATCATGATGATATTTTGGAAGAGTTTATTAGAGTAATTCTAACTGTGATAATTAACGAAAAGAAATGCAACTAAAACCTACAATACCACAGCCATAACTTATTCATCGTAATGATATTTTGGAAGATTTTATTAGAGTAAGTCTAGCTGTGATAATTAATGTAAACAAGTATGAAACATAAACTTCAGAAATCTACTTAAGCTAGAAATGAAAACGAGACTAAAATACTTATCTAAACTGTATAAACAAGGCTGCTCAGGTAGCAGGGGCCCTCTACCACCAGAGTAGCACGAAATCTACTTCAATATTGATTCAACGCTTTCAAGGAAATGATGCTTCTTTCATTAAAGAGAAATTACTTCAAAACAAAGTGTTTTCGGACTTCTGAAATCTAGCAATCAACCATAAAATCTAACCTTGTCCCTCGGTTTCTCGAGCATATTTATAACAAAATTACATAACCGTATCTGAGATAACATAGGAATAATTGTCTTTCCTAATTAGAATCGAACTAGAACTCTGAAGGTGGTCTCGTAATATGATTAAGGACATCTGGACTGTCCTTATCCTGTTAGGAGTCTACCTCCTAATTTGAGTTCCCACGTACATAACCACCTACAGGATTCCATTCAAACTTCGTGGAGAGCAACAAATGATAAGGAGATGATGTGGAATACAACCATATGTGCTTTTCTCTAAGATGACACCTGGAACCTGTGTAGACATGAAGACGGCTGCAGAATTGGAAACTAACTATAGAATGTTTGCATTCTGTAGCTAGATTTAGTTCAAAAAGTACTACAATGAAAAAATCATAAAAACATAGCAAGTTAGTCATGATATTCATTCTCAAAGAAATTTTAACTAATTCTATTGATCATTTGAGCCTGAGATTAACAATGGACAAAAGAAATGGAGTGGAATGTGGTGGAAGAAAGAACATTCTTGGAGCTCAACACTTCTTTCTACTAAGCTCATCATCTTGTTGCATTCTCAACGAAGTTATAGTTAAGGAAAAACATGAACAGAAAGCAAATGGACTATACCTTTCTGGTTGCCTTCTTTCCCGAACTGATCTTCTCACAGCTGGAGTTTGTGGCTCTTCCTCTTCTGAGTCTTCTTCTGTTGTAGAGTCTGATTCATCCTCCTTTAGCTCAAACTCTATCTTCTCAGGTTACTTTGGTAGGACTTCATGTTTAACAACATCTTTCACTTCTCTAAACACCACATCTCGGCTGTACACAACCTTCCTTGTTTCTGGGTTCCAAAGCTTGTAACCCTTTAAACCATCCTTATATCCAATAAAGATGCACCTTTCAGATTTATTATCCAACTTGGTCCTTTTCTCCTTCGGAACATGTACATATGCATCACATCCAAATACCCTCAGATGTGAAAGAGAGGGTTTCTTACCAGTCCATACCTCATGTGGAGTCTTATCCTCCAACGCTGATGAAGGTGATTTGTTAACCAAGTAACATGCAGTCTCCACTGCCTCTGCCCAGAATTCTTGTCCTAACCTGGTAACACTGAGCATGCTTCTTGCCTTTTCAATCAGCATTATATTCATTCTTTCTGAAACTCCGTTTTGATGAGGTGTGTATGGAGTAGTCTTCTGCCGTGCTATACCACACTTCTTACAGAACTCTTCAAATTCCTTCTTGCAGAACTCCCCACCATTATCTGTCCTCAGCGCCTTTATCTTCTTCTCTGTCTGGTTTTCCACCGGAGCCTTAAATTCTTTAAATTTGTCAAAGACTTCAGATTTCTTCCTCAAGAAATATATCCATGTATTCCTTGAGAAGTCATCTATGAATGAAACATAGTACACAGACTTTCCCAGTGATGGAACTGACACAGGTCCAAACACATCACTGTGCACAAGTTCTAATATCTTGTTCGCCCTCTTAGCACCAAAAGGAAAACTCACCCGATTCTGCTTCCCATATACATAATGTTCACAGAAATTGAAATCTACAGAGAAATTAGACATACCTTCTACCATACCATTTCTATGCAGTATCCGAAGGCCCTTCTCTCCAATATGTCCAAGCCTTTGATGCCATAACATGGTATTTTCTCTAGAGACAGCTAGGCTTTCCACTCCACTTTCAGGAACCACAGAACTGTTACACCCATCAATAACAGTGCTACCTTGTAGCTTGTACAGAGTTCCAGTCCGAACTCCCCGCATTAATACCAGTGCTCCCCGAACCATCTTGTAGGCATCTTTCTCGAACACTGTTTTTACACTTGCATCATCCATCTTGCTTACAGAAATCAGATTTCTGGCCAATGCAGGAATATGCAGAACACCAGGAAGTGTTCTAATCCTTCCACCTTGTAGCTTCAGCTTGACCTTTCCACGTCCGACGATTTTGGCCTTACAATTCTAGCCTTCCGATCATCCCCTAGAAGAAGACATCACCATCATATTGAACCACTCCCTATGGGGAGTGAAGTGAAAGGATGTACCTGAGTCAATCAACCATGACTCATGATCTACATGTGTATTTGAAGAAGAAGCCAAATACACATCCCCACCTTCATCCGAGGTGGTTTTTTCCTCTGCAGAA
Source organism: Pinus albicaulis (assembly GCA_034641835.2). Lineage (NCBI taxonomy): Eukaryota > Viridiplantae > Streptophyta > Pinopsida > Pinales > Pinaceae > Pinus > Pinus albicaulis. The sequence continues at coordinate 1,446,666,712 of CM076579.1, forward strand.
GGAGCATCATCAGATCCCTTTCCTTTCTCAAGAGCTTTAGATCTGTAGTCCTTTTTGTAGTGCCCTTCCTTTATGCATTTCCAGCACACGTTTACAAACTTTCTAGGAGATTTAGATCTCCGTCTAGATTTATATCTCCCACTCGAAACCTTATTCTTGTTTCTCTTCTGGGACCTTCCTCGTACAGATAAGGCATCTCCATTCTGACCCTCCATATTTCTCCGTCTCATTTCCTCCGACAGCAAGGCTGAGACAATGTCATCAAAATTCAAGGTAGTTGTATTGCTACCTATTGTAATAACCAGACTATCCCACGAGTCTGGTAGAGAACACAACAAACTGATGCACTTATCTTCATCTGAGATTTTAATATCAACAGATGACAGCTGACTTACCATAGTATTGAAGGCGTTCAGATGCTCTGTCACCGAGTCTCCATCCTTCATCCTCGGGTTATACAGCTTTTTCCGCAGGAACAACTTATTCACCAGAGACTTAGATTGGTACAAAGTCCCAAGTTTTTCCCACAAATTCTTCGTTGTAGCTTCCCCAGATACATTCAACAATACTGAATCTGACACACACAACCGTATTGTGCTCTTAGCCTTCCGATCCAGTTTCTTCCAGTCTTCATCTGACATTGCCGTTGGTTTAGTACCTGGATCTACCGCAATCCATTGATCTTTATCCACCAGCAGATCCTCCATCTTGAGCTTCCACAACTCAAAACTCTGACCATTAAATTTCTCGATCTCTATCTTTCCGCCGCTCTCCATCTTCTTTCACCGCAAGAATCGATCCCGCAGATCTCCCACTGAACAGGGTCTACCACAGGCCCGAGCAAAAAACCCTCAACAACAAAGGCGCCCTTTAGTTTTAAACAATTAATTCCAAATGCAGGTTTTTAATCGTACAGAACGTATTCATGCTCTAATCTTAAAACGTAAAATAAACAATAGCGAGAGCATAAAAATAAAACAGATAAACACAGAGATTTTCCCCTGGATCCCAAATTGGGACTACCAGCTTGATTTTTCATTATATTCCTTTTAGTGTTACAACACATATATATACATGCCGAAGCATACATAAACCCCAATCCATTAACCCTGGATTAGTACATAACGATAGTTCCCTTGACCGGATCTACAAAATACCAGGGGCCGAAAACCATCATGCCCCAAAACCATGTGCAAACCCATGCACAAAACCATGGGCGGGTCTGCCCACCGGAAAATAAGGTCCAAATTTTATTTGTCCTGGAAAGTATATAAGACATACCCAACAGACCCCTTGAGCCAACAAATGGTTCCGTTTCCGAGACCAGGAGCATTTTGAGAGAGATCGGGTAATGCCAAGACCATACTAGAAACCTAAGGAGGGAGAAAAGTTGACAAACATTGTGGAAGCGGAGATTCAAGAATTCACAAGGAGACGATATGGCCTCGCACATGAAGCTACCTACCTTCGAAGGCATAGGTGATGAGGATATGGACCGGTTCTGGTTCTTCACAGGATCGGTATGGACAACGCAAAACGTAGCAAGTGATGCGGTGAAACAGGCACAATTATCCCTTGCTTTCAAGGGAAGAGCCCTAGATTGGTACATGGGATACATTGACCAACATGCGAGTGCTCTATTGAGGAAATTAAGAATGCATTAAAGAAACAGTTCAAGAAACCTAAGTCCTACTCTCATATAGTAAACAACCTGAAAGATATCAAGCAAGGACCCTCTGAGTCCGTGTGGGAAGTAGATCAACGATTAAAGAAAGTGATCAGAGAAGGAGGATTCCAGTATGACAATAGGCAACACACAGAGTGGTTCATTGCTATGTTGCTACCCCATCTGCGCGTACCTATGGATCAGCAAGCCATTGAAACATGGGAGAAGGACTTGGAGGTCGCCATGAAACTAGAAGTTGCGCCAAGAGATGATACCTAGATGGGAGTACAACAGATACAAGTCCATCTAGAAGCAATGCACATTGAGATCCAAAATCTATGAAAGGAGCGAGGGACGGAGGTCAGCCCCGAAAGAGGGTGCATACAATGTAGGGTGAATGGTCACACCAAAGATAAATTTTCGCTGCTTGCCGACTACATACAGGCAGGGGGACCTAGCCCACTACGTCCCAGGGAAGCTGTAGGACTAAGTGGGTCGGCGCTGTGGTGCGATGACTGCCACGTTTCTGGGTTGCATGATACCAACCATTGCCCCCACCTTGCCGCATATATCCCAAAAGTAAAATAGTAGTGGTGTGGGTTTTCTAGGTCTGTAGGACATGATGAACAGAACTGCCCAACATATGATCTAATGATCGACTAGGGAAACCTATATAGGGTACAGTTGGACCCCTCATCACCTAGATCCGTCCCAGGTATAGGAGGATCCCCGACCAGGGGCAGGGGAAGGGAACGAGGGGGAGGCGCAGGTAGGGGTAGAGGCCAACTAATCTGCTATAATTGCGGGGAAAAAGGTCACTTTGCGAGGGATTTCACAAACAAAACTCAGAAATCCTGTAGATATTACAGATAGTTGGACCATGTGGTTGAAGATTGCCCGATCCTGATAGCTAAGATGTTGGATAAGCAACAGACACCTATGCAGAACATACAAAGGGTCAAGGCAGAACCTCGAAGTGAAGAACCAAGTATTAATGTTACAACACGTAGCGGCATAGCCACCGGTGGGGCTACGGAGAAAGCTGAGGCAGAACCTCTTATCCATAAAGGGACCATTAAACAAGAAGGATTGGACTTACCAAGGGAAAGGGAAACTTTTGTCACAGCTCGCCAAGACTTTGCCAACGCTGAGGCACCTACCCTTCAAACACCTACGCACCTTATAGGAGAGGATGAAGTTAAACCATTCCTGCAAGCATGTATAAAGCTGCTACGCAACCAACATGCTGTAGAAAACCTCCAAGCCTTGATAGATGGCTGCGTAGGAAATACAACCCCAACTATGGAAACTAAGGAAGTGCACAAGTTGTATAAACACAAGAGACACACTGGTAGGTAGATGCGGTTGACTGCGCATATCAGCAATTACGAGATGGATCAAGTTATTCTTGACTTTGAATCCGATGCGAACGTACTACCTAAACAGGCTTGGCAGCAAATGGGAAAACCTAAACTGGAATGGTCCACTATCCAGTTGCGCATAGCTAATCAACAGAAGATCATACCACTAGGAAGATTGTCAAAAATTGTAGTAGATATCACCGGAGTTAAGGTACGAGCTAACTTTGAAGTCATTCAGATTGTAGAAGATGCGGACCCTTATCCAACACTCCTGGGATTGGATTGGGCCATTGATATGGGCGGAAGTATCAATTTAAAGAAATGAAGCATGGTGTTTGAAAGAGAAGGGACACGGGTAATCATACCCCTAGACCCTACGGAAGGAGAAAGATATACCAAGCTAGCGCTGGAGGAAGAAGAGATAGACCATATTTATAAGATAACTGCAAGGGACAAAGACTGGATCAATCCAACGACTAATGGAGTGCTCTGCTGGGAAAAGGATAACGAATGTTTTTCCGACTTAGACGAGGAAATAAACAATTGGAAAAACCAATTGCATGATGTTTCCGCACTGCGATGTCCGCAAATTACCAGAGACTTCCACTGCATATCCACCGAGGTAAGAGAACTACCCTACTTTGATGGTTCCAATAGAATAAAAGGAATTTCTGCATACGTTCAAAACTAAGGTTCTGAGAGAACGGAGGCTATGAGCCCTTAATTTGGCCATGCGCACAACGCCTGCAATATGGTGGGAGGCACATAAGGAGGTGTTCCAGGAGTGGGAGGAATGTTGGGACATGATGATCCTGCGATTCGAGGCCCTGGCTGAGGTACGTGTCAAGAAGTTTCTTGGCCCTGGAGACCCACGCGAGCACTTATCTGCTTGGATGGAACAATGGCATGACCGAACTCTGAAGGAATGGGTTCACTTGTTTATTCATGCGTTGGGACCAATCCCTACTGCATGGTACTTGGATGCAGAGCTACATCAACGCACCCGTCACTGGGAAACCTTGAAGGACGAATTCATTGGTACTTTTGGACTAATAGGGGGCTTGGAGGTGCTTGACGAAGCTCTGCAGGATATAGATGCATTTTTGTTTGGTGAATCCATCTCCTCCACATCTTTCGGGGTGCCGACGTGGGAAACATAGATGCATGACGTTATCAATTGTCACAATATAGCTCTAGAAGAATGTGAAGAGAATCCGTGCAATGTCTCTATCCCATAATTAGAGGGGGAACGTGTAGTTGCAGGGACCCCATTACAAACTATAGATGTAACCGAACCCCTGAAACTGCGAGAAGTTAACATTGGCACGGCGAAAAAGCTTAAGTTGGCTAATATTGGTGACTACTGGGATGATGACACTGTAAGCAAGGTGGTTGAATTGCTCATAGAGTACCAAGATTTATTCCCAACCAAATTCTCAAAGCTCAAAGGGATCACAGGGGACCTGGGAGTGATGTGCATCACGCTAAAACCGGATGCGTGACCAATAAAGCAGTGGCCTTACCGACTGAATCCTAAGTATAAACAAAAGGTTAAGGAGGAACTGGATAAAATGCTCACCGCAGGTATTATCGAGCTAGTGGAGCAGTCAGATTGGGTAAGTCCGATGGTAGTTTAGGAAAAGAAAACTAAGGGGGAAATTCATATCTGTGTGGACCTACACAAGTTAAATGATGTCTGCGTACAAAACCCCTTTCCAACACCATTTTCCGATGAAATACTAGATAATGTAGGAGGCTAGGAGGAATATTCTTTAACTGATGGGTTCTCTGGATATCATCAGATCCGAATCGCACCAGAAGATCGCAGCAAGACTAAATTTTCCACGGAATGGGGATCCTTCTAGTATACATTCATGTCGTTTGGACTCAAGAATGCCCTTGCTATCTTTTCATGGTTGGTTGTTGTAGTATTCAAGGAATTCATCCACAAATTTCTCGAAGTATATTTCGATGAGTGGATTTTCTTCGGCTTAGTGAAGATGCATGTTTCGAACCTACGCCTGATGTTGGATGCCTTCCAAAAAAAACAAATTTCCTTGAATATTAAAAAGTGTATCTTCTGCGTACCCTTCGAGATTTTTCTTGGACATATAGTTTGCCAACAAGGGCTGATGTTGGACCCAACGAAGATTGTCGTTATCATCAACCTATTTGTACCTACGACTAAGAAACAGCTGCGTTCGATCCTTGGACACATGGGCTACTACAAAAAATTCATTCAGGGATACGCACTGATCACAACACCTTTAGAGAAGTTGCTTAAGAAAGATGTGTCATTTTTTTGGGATGAAGAATGCCATAAGAGGTTTGAGGTACTCAAAGAAAAGATGGTCTTTGCACCTATCCTTATCTTCCCCGATTGGGCGAAGGAATTCCATGTCCATGTGGATGCTTTAGGGATTTCCCTAGGAGCAGTCCTAACGCAGCCTGGTGCCGAAGATATTGATCACCCTATCGCATTTGCTATTCAGAAAATCTTGAGTGCATAACACAATTATGCCACCACCGAGAGGGAAGGTTGGCCATGGTCTATGCGCTACAAAAATATCGGCACTATCTATTAGGAGGACACTTTAAAATGTTTACAGATCACTCAGCTTTGAAGTACCTAGTGAATAAGCCTGCATTGGGGGGGGGGGAATCTGTAGATGGCTGTTATTGTTTCGAGAATATGATTTTGAAATCATAGTCAAGCCAGGGAATTTGAACGCTGGGCCGGATCACTTATCCCGAATTGAGACAGCTGATGAACCTACTAGCTTGGAGGAAGGGTTACCTGACGCACAGTTGTTCGCCATTAAATTTGTCGATGTGCACTTCGTTGATATCATCCAGTTCCTGACTATAGGCATGGCGCCTGCAGAATATTCAGTACAACAAAAGAAGGAACTGGTTACCTGAGTGGTAGATTTTACCGTCATCGCAAGTCAATTGTATAAACTAGGGGCTGATGAAGTGTTGTGCAGGTACGTTCTAGAGCACGAATGACATGCTATCTTGGAATAACTCATGACGTAATCGCAGGGGGTCACTACGCAGCCAAGGCAACGATGCACAAGATTTTACGGGCTGGACTATGGTGGCATACCCTCCATAATGACTCTCACGAATATTGTAAAGCCTGTGATACATGTCAATAGATAGGAAAGCCATCACATAGAGATGACATGCCGTTACAACCGCAAGTAGCCTTACTTGCCTTTTACAATTGGGCCATTGATTTTGTGGGACCCATCAACCCACCGGGGAGGAAGACAGGGGTACGTTACATAATTACTGCCACTGATTATGTAACGAGGTGGGTTGAAGCACAAGCAGTATAGGATTGTATGGCAAATACTGCTGCGCACTTCATCTTTAGGAAGATTCTGAATCGATTTGGATGTCCAAAGATCTTTATGAGTGATCGAGGTATGCACTTTGTGAATGAAACAATCCAAGCATTGACTGAAGAATTATGGATCCATCATGCAAAAAGCACCTCATATCATCCACAAGAAAATGGAGTTGTAGAAACTTTTAACAAAATTTTGGAGCAAGCACTGACTAAGGTCTGCAATGTTGATCGCAGCGATTGGGACGTACGCAACCCATTGGTTCTTTGGGCCTATCAGAAGACCTACAAAAAATTTACAGAGAAAACCCCATTCAGACTAGTCTATGGCAAGGAGGCCATTATGCTAATGCAGTACATTGTTCCCATTCTGCGTATCGTAGCATTTACAAACATGGCAGAACCAGACATCATGGAGGAATGCTTAGCAAAGCTTATGGCTTTGGAGGAGGATCGGTTTATTGCTAATTTCCATCAGCAGGTTCAGAATACCTGCGATAAGGCCTGACATGATCTACATATTCACTAGAAGACATTCACAGAGGGTGACCTGGTCCTTCTATATGACAGCCAGTTTGCGAAACCTCCAGGGAAGTTTCGACAGCACTCGCTTGGTCCCTATACAGTTAATGAAATCATTAATGGCAGAGTTGTAAGGCTAGCCACCCTACGTAGTGATATGCTCCCAGGCGATATCAATGGTAGCCAACTCAAACCATATCGGATCAAATGACTATATGGCTGGAGTAGTTGTATAAGACAGAATTTGTCTGTCACAATGCATGAGTATGATCAGGGCACCCGTGGGAGGCAGCCACAACTTGGGAGGCCCAGAGTGGTGCACAGGGGGCGCAAGTGTCTGCTTAAGGCGCAGCAAGTGTGCTGGAAGCCCCGGGGTGCGCTGGGTGCATAAGAGGTGCGAGAACTAGCCGTTGGAATAGTAGAATCGGATAGAAAGCTAAATTTACCATTGACAGGAGCGACCGCATGTAAGCTAATGCACAAATTCCAAGCTTCCACCATACCCACATATGTTATTCAATTGGCAGGGCAATGCGAAAAGGGAGTATGCTTCAATTGGGCCTAGCACTTATGTAACGAACTTTTGGCAAATATCCTCGAGGCCCAGGATCAGGGGCGCCCATTCTATTACTCTTGGCTACTGCTACTTATTGTGTTGGTCACATGGGAAGCACCAGCGGAAGCAGTCCTCCCCGAGATCACCTCTGATATGTGTGAAGGAGCACGCTACGCCAACTTATGGGATTCCAAGGATGCGCAGCATATTGAGGATAATCAGGTCTTTTGGGTTTTTTTTCAGCGCCGCTTGGCAACCGCCATCAACTCACGACCATGCCTGTCCCCTGCAGTGTATGAAAAATACCAAATCATCGCGACATTTCAATTCAACCTACACCACATCCAAATCAGAGCACGCAAGGATAGCACCTAGGTCACGCTCCCATTTATGGCTGCGGACGAGGATATTGACCGCTTAATCGCTACCTGGTCCCCGCAGTCGACAATGGGGCTCAAAACCGGTATAGTTGGCACTTCAAGGGCAAAGGTCCCCTTGACTACCACAACCAAAGGAATTGGCAGATAAACCAACGACATGGGGAAGGAAAGAAACGTAGGGTCCCAAAAGGGGTCGCAACCACACGTCAGTCCAACAGACCCAGAGCTGAGGGATGCTGACTCCCCTAAAGATACAAAATGGAAGGGTGCAGCCATGAAAGGGCCACGCAAGAAGCAACACTCCCAGAGAACAGGATGCGATGAATTAGTTACACTCACGAAAGATGACCTGGCACACATCATCGATGCGGTCACCTTGGCCACGGAGGATAAGTGGCTGACTCTGGAAAAGCAGCAGCAAGTTGCGTTCGCCTCGCTTCAGGCCGAGTTCCAAGCCTTGCAGATGAAGACGGACACACTACATGCCAGTTTGGTCCCGGTCCGCCTGACCCCGACAGCTAGCCACATGGCCCTTGTTGCGGGAGTAATCCACCTCTGCCCCCTGCTCGGTGCAGCCCTTACAATAAGTCCACCCGACATTAGAATGTGAGTACAGGCATGCATAGAGGTCTAGTTGGATTTGGAAATATTTCCACATGAGTCACTACAGGCTTTACATAGCTCACTATTTAAAAAAATGCACCATAGGGACCATCATGCCCACCAGTGGCTCCATGCAGCAGAGTAGACCATTATCGACCAGATAGCTGAGGTAACTAGGGTACAGGTTGCGCACACGCATTTGGAGAATTTAATTGATCAACTCTGCACCAACGTTATGAATGCAATACCAACCACAGCTAACCCCAGGCCAAGATCGAAGGGTTGGTCGCAACCTTGAGAGCTTCCCGGAAAGAGGTCCAAGTCCTCAAAGCTCATATGGAACAAAAAATCACAGAATTATAGGCACAACTGCAACCTGAAACACCACCAGAGGTCAGAGCCCAGTGGGCTACGTTGGTTACAGTTGCCACGAATGTAATCACAGGCCAAATTTCTCAGGGTGCCATATTATTGGACACAACGATGTAGCTATGGACCAAGGCACAGTGTAATCCTCGCTTGTAGGAACTTACTCACGTGTTGCACTAGAAGGAAGAGCAGTTCGATCAAATGGAGGCTACCTTGACTATCTTAATCCCGACCCAGCACTTGACTCGACTACACTCCGGCCACGCCCTCCAAGACGACATAGAGGCCCTTCAACAGCAGAAGCAGACATTAAGTGATCACCTCAAACCATGGGCGGAAGAGGCCCTTAAATTATCCCACGATGTGGATGTTGCAGCGAAATAGTTGAACCATACATTAGAGAGTGTTGCAGCTGCTACAGAAGGCCCAACTTCACAGAAGTTGGTGGGGATAGCTCAGACTACCGCTGCGCAAAGTGAAGGGGTGCTCCCCCCACTGATTGAGTTCGTCACGCAGCTTCAAGCGAAGATGGAGGACTTACACCCACCGTGACTCGGGACGAGTTAAAAGATTGTGTTGGGGAACTATTGGAACAGGGTCCCTTAATAGCTATGAATTGTGTATAAATATTGCATATTTTGGTCTTAATTGGTCTAACGTAGGGGTTTTGGGGTGGGTCAAAGCCCCTAACGCATTGTAAATAGGTCAAGGGTAGACCAAGCGTCTGCAAACCACAGTTTGCAGACCATTGGATGCATAGGCTAAATCACTATAAATAAATGAACCTTTTTTGAGTCATAGGTAGGAATGAATAGAGATTGATGCGAAGTACGAACTGTTAGATTTGTGGTAGGGTTGTTTGGGTTAGGACTCCTGCTGGCTATGTGCACGGAGATCCTCTGTCTTGCTGTGTGCGGACCCTGCTAGCTGTGTGCTCAGGTGGTAATTTGGGGAATGTAAGAGGATTTTGGGTAATAATATAGATGTGCGGAAGTATTGCGGATATCTGATGTTATCTGATTTGATCTATTATGGTTGATGCAGAATTGAGTTATATGATGATGTATCCATTTTTAAGTTGTGAACTGTCTATGTTTATGGTAAACGTATCTGTGATATGTTAATCTGCTGCAAATATCATGTTCTATGATTATAGTTGATAGTACGCACATGGATGCGAGCCTGTTAAGTAGATCTGATAAACTGTATTCTGGTTATTTATTGAAACTCCTGCGAACAAACTCTAGATGTATAGATCCGGTAATCACAGGCCCACTTGACTTACCTGATCTCTCCTAGGGTGTGGAAACCTGGTTCCAGCACCCTCCCATACTGCTTCAGGTGAGACTTTGGTCTGCGCAAGCAGGTCACTGTCGAAAGGGCCAGTAGTATAGGGGTTTTTTGGCAAACCTTAACCTCTAAACCTGGGTCAGGACCCCTCGAGCCAACACATGGTTTTGGGGATCTACGGGGCTATTAATTACCCCATGGTTCCTAGAATTTGATGCAAACACAATGATAATATCAATAATTTCAGTTTGGGTTAGGCTACACAATCTCCCCCTACACTTATGGCATCAAAAAGTCCTGGAAGGTATTGGGAATATTTTAGGGAGATATATCTAGACAGATATACAAAGCATGGAAGAACGCATTTACACTTTTTCCAAAATATGTTTAGAGGTAGACCTCAAAAAAGACTTACCAGATCGCATAAAATTGACACACAACAAGAAAATTTGGAAACAGTTTCTAGATTTTGAGAACACAGCTTTCAGATGCTAAATATGCCGATAGAAAAGACATCTACAAATTATGTGTCCTATTGTAAAGATAGAGAATCGAAGGAAGAAGAAATAAGGAAAGCAACCCAAAGGATGGAAATTTCCTCCACCAGAAGAAGAAGATGAAGAAGAAGAAATTGAACCACCTACAAACGAAGGAAATCAGAACATGCAAGAAAACATAGAAAAGGAGGTCGTAAACGATGCTGGGACAGAAATTATTGTACCACTATGCAGTCAGAGAAGATTCTTTAAGCGAAATATTTGGGGGGCTCCAAACATCATCACGTTTCAGAAAGATCAGACTCAGAAAAGGAAAATCCAAGAATGGAAGAAGAAAATAAGTTAGCATCAGTATCTACCACGCAATCTCTAGGAGAATGACAAAAATTAGAAAAGAAGAAATGGAGGAAAGTTTAACTTCCTCCATTTTATGTTTTTTTATGGATTTTTTATCACCAATTTTATAGACTGGCTTGATGGAATGTTGTTAGGTCCCTATATTACTAGGGTAGTCCCTTATTGTTGTCAGTGTAGCCCCCTTATTATTAGTGTTGTACCCTTGTATCCCCCATATTGTTATTATTGTGCCCCATAAAAGTCAATATTGTTATTGTTGTGCCCTTCCATTATTATTGTTAGGTTGGCTAGGATTATATTGTGACCTTATAGACTCCTATATATAGAAAGGAGGTTTTGTCATTTGTATCATCCAAGAATTTTTCATTTATATAATTTAAAGGAGGTTTCCCCCTCGAATTGGCTGATTTCTAAGGCGTTGATCTCTCTTTTCTTCTATTTTTGGAGTTGGTTTCATAACATTTGGTATCGAAGCTTTGGATTCTAGCGTTCTGTTGCTTCAAATAGGTCATTGTGGCATTTTTGCTATAAATTTTTTTCTACGAAGGTTTATAATCTAAAAAAAAAACCATTTTCAAAAAAAGCATGAGGAACTTCGTGTAAAAATTTCAGATCTCGTTTCACAATATTTTTGGATATATGATCTGTGGAAGTTAGGGTTTTCTCAAGCTCCCATTTTATGGCAAAGAGGTGATCTTGGGAAAATTGTCATAACTTTCTCTTTGAGCATCAGATTGGAATTCTGTAAAAATTAGTTGAAATTACACGGACTGTAGTTTCTTGTGTATTAATTTCGAAGACGAAGGAGGAAACAATGACACGTGGAAAGTCATACAAGTTTTCTCTATTGAACCAATCCATAATTAGGTCTTTGTAGGAGATTGGGCATAGCTTTGTCTTGAAGAATCCAAATCAGGCCAGACGTGTGGAATTCAAAAGAATATTGATAGGGCTACGAAAGGACAAATTATAAAATCTCGGGGATCTGAAATTACATAGATACATCAGTTTCAATATTGAGATCCTCAAAATCAAGAAAAAGGTGTGTATTTGTTTTTCCAAATTGCATAAGTCTTGTTTGAAAAATCAATTTGAAGTGATTCCAAGGGAATATTGAAGCATATATATCAGTATTGGGTTCTAAAATTCCCCCTAAAAATAATTCAACACCCATTATGCCCTCATAAGGCTCTACTATGACTCATGAAGAGGAAGAAGTGCAGCATGATATATCAAAATTACAAGAGCAATTGCAACAAATTTCTCTCTCGCAAAGAGCAACAAAAAATGAAATGAAAGTTTTGAAGAAAGGAGTGGAAGCTAAGATGGATGGTTTGAAGAATGGCATGGAAGACATCGAATTAAAAATGGAAGACATGAAGAATGATCTAAAAGCAGACATGGAAGTTTTGACAAAGTTGATACAAGAAATGAATACTATTGGCGAAAAGATAGTAGAGGAAACTCATGATGAGAAAAAAATAAATATTAATCGTGATTTCATAAACTCTAATGTTGGATTGAAGACCCACCATATTCCAAAGATAGATATGAGGAATTTTTATGGCAAGTATCCCGTAACATGGATACTACAGATGGAGCAATATTTTGATCTCAATAATGTGAAAAACACACAAAAGGTACGCATTGCAACTTTATATTTAGAAAAAAATACATTTGTATGGTATCGATAGATTTGCTCTCGTAAATAAAATGTCACTTGGTCAATTCTTACGGTTATTCCCTCCAACATTCCAACTCGCCTCAATCCAATGAAGAATATCTAATGAAATAATTCTTGGAATAACATGATAATTTTTTAGTTGAAAAATTCATGTTATAACATGAAGAAACCATTCTTGTATTCAATCCAAAATAAATGTTTTTCCTTAAAAGCCTCTGTTGATGGAAGAGATATCCAGGTGATTCTAGACATTTGAACACTTTCACTTTTGTTGGTCAGTCACAAAAGTATTTAACTGAAGTGCATGTTCATTTATTTAAAAAACTAATAATATTAAATCTCTAAAAGAATTTCTCTCCAAACCAACAATGAGATAGATATTCCATTCCATTTGCAGTGGCCTTCATAAGGAATTTTACCGATTATTAAAGAGTTGTGGTACACCCCAAAATGAAACAGAGTTCATTATTTATTCATAAATAAATAATTGTAAAGCTTGTATGAAAAAAAAATTCAACACATACATTCAACTCTAATACATTCCAAAGCATGATATGACTTTATATTTTTAAGATAAGATTCAAAATCTGCTTTATGTAAATTTTTAGACATTGTTTTGACAATATTTCTTGGATTCCAACCTGTTCAAAATACACATGATGCTTTAAAGATTCAAAATCAACCAATTATCATTTATATTTTGTGAGTTGTCTCGCTCCAACTATTAATATGTTGATGCATGAATGGAATGCATTCGACCTCCCGCACTATGTTGAATATCAATCCTCCTATATAGAACATTATAGATTTTGCAAGAGAGGGAAATTATGGCTGATTGGTTACATACACCATCCAAACCCATTTATTATTATTGGTATCCACAAAGTTATGAGCAGCAGTGACTCAATCCCTATGTTACCACAAACGAGAAATGGGAAACAAAACAAGAAACGTCAGCAGGATGAGAAACTGAGTTTGGAGATTTGACATTCAAGAAACCAGGAGAGAGAAAAAATAAGGAAAATATGAAAAACATAAAACAAACCATTCATTATTTACATAGCTGAAATTCTAAATATCACATCTAACCATAATGGATTAAGTAACATGTCTTATTAGTTAAGATGGTAAAATTTTAACATAATTCTAACAATGTTATGTATAATCTTAGATAGAAAGATATTTCATTTTGTCTTTGAAGCCAAAAATATAAGTGTACAAGCATCTATTCCAGTTAAAACATGTGTTAATATTCATTTCTAAAGTTTATTTTGGTAAATAATATAAAAACATGTTTTGCTAGTATCAATTGAAATTTTACAAAGAAACAACCTCCATATTTATTATTCATTTCATTGATGAAGAGTTGCCATAACATGCTCTTCTATATTGAACATCCTTCAAGTTATAAATGAGAACATAACATTGAAATCCCTGGATTTCAACAAAGTAAGATGCAACATTCATGAAGTAAAAGAGCTATGCAATGTTGTCAAGAGAAGTTTATCATTGAAAATATTGTATTTTCAACAAAGATACCTTAACTCTGATGGGGTTAAAAAGTTGGCTGATATGTTGAGGAAAAAATTTGTTGTTAAGGAGATGATTTTCTTTGATTCTGCTATTGGGTCGTTGGGGGCATGGGCCATTACTTCGGCTTTGAAAATTAACGAATGCTTAGAGGAGTCACATATTTAGGAAGACTCAATTGGATCCAGATCAGAAGAATTGGAAAATATGATTGAATTAATTCAAGTCTCAGGCATCAAATACTATTGAATGTGTAGTCAATCGCAACTTATCCTCTGGTTTCTACTGCACTAGGGAGGAATACGAATTTAGAGCTTCAAGTATGGAACTGAGAAATCAAAGAAAACAATGCAAAGGTTGCGGAGTTGATCCCTTCAAATAAAGTCCGGAGGATTTACAAAATTTATACTTTTGGGTATTAGAGAATAGCATGTGTGCCGGCTCTTCTGAAGCGTGGAAAATGAAGACGAGAACAGACGTAGAAAAAAACGTTTTCCATGTTCCGTTTCTAGTGTGTTTTATCCCATGAATGGAGGTTATCGTTCCGTTTCTCGTAATAGAGCTTGATCCAATTGAATGTAAGCATAGATCCTGTTTATCCACCCTGGAACAAAACAATATAGCCTGCCATGGCTCCATGTATGGTAGAATTAGTAAGCAAAGTACAATAGATATTATCAGCAACATTGGCAGGCACAACTATGATCATGTAAGTTGGGTCAATATATTTCAATGTAAGGGTCTCATTGGGGTGATGTTTCTTCCACCAATGCTTTAGCTAATCCTTGAGCCATGGCCCAACATCCAAAAACACAATTTCCATATTCATCCCTCTTCTCCTTGTCTTCAGGCCTCCTAGGAATCATTTCTTTTCCAGCCCCCTCTGCAAAAACAAACACAAAGTGCTCATTGTATGCCAACCTATGATCTAAAAACTCAAATAACTACCCTTCTCCTTCCAGATAAAATGGGTTCTCAGTTATAAGGCAAAAATCCATGTCCCTGCAACCCAAATTTGAGTGCAATGCAATATGTCCAATATACCTACCCATCAACCTAACCAGCCCTACTCCATTAAGGGCACTCCCTGCCGCAACATGGGTAGCATTGATGGAACTTTGGGTTGTCTCCCCTGTTGTATGAAATCCAAAGGACACATCAATAATCCCCACATCATTATACACATAATTGGGGATTCAAACAATTGAAACCTTAAGGCCCCTCCTCTTAACTTATTCAAATAGCTCCATTGTACCCTTCATGGTCCCATCCCCACCAATGATATAAGCCTAGTTAAAACCATTGGCTTCAATGTAATCCACTATCTTCTACAGATCCAAGCCCCCCTTTGAGGTCTCTAACATTCACCCCCCTATCTTGTGCCAATTGTCCACTAATTTTGGATATAAAACCACAGGCTCTGATGAATAAAACCCACGATACCATGACCATATCCTTTGATATACCTTACTCCATACTAAAACTAGAGACCAATTACAAGCTCTCTGATGGCAGTGTTAACATGAGGTGATAACCTCCCCATGTAACAATGGCAACATGGACATCATTAAGGCTAAAACACACCTCAGAGATAGGCCCTGCTCTGTGATAAAGAAATCATGTCTCCCTTGATATTGTATGTATATCCACAACAATTTCCTGCATAACCATATCATTCTTAGTCACAAAAAAACCTTCGATGGGAAGAAAATATTGGTTATGCATAAGAGGATTTCTAAAAGTGGGTACATCATGTAAGTATTCTCTCAAGTGGGGAGTACCATGAATCCTCTTCTGGACATGATAATTGATGACATAACCTTTTTTTAATGACTTCATTTCAATATTTTGCACTATAGAGATCAGGAAATAATGTAACGAACACGGAAACAAGAGATTTATAGAAATTTCAAAGATGATAATCACTCTGAAAAACCATTAAATCAATCACAGACTCTAACAATTGAAACAATTATGGCATTCATACAGGGTAGTAACAATAACAATGTACCATATATAAATGAAAAGAAGATGTTATTCCTGGATTCAATCAAGCCTGTTTTTTTGTTAAAATCATTTTGGAAACTAGAATTTAGTTGTTCGCAAGAGGTGTTCTAGAAAACAACTAGATTTAGTTGTTATAGAATTTTACGGCGAGGTCATGTTTGAAAACCAAACCAAATTTGTAGTTCAATCTTTATGTCGGCTAATATTTTTCAAATTATATTATGGGTCAATGAATAAATAGTGTACTTTCAACAGTTAGGGTCAACGAATAAAAAATACAATTTTGGTCTGGATATTTCATACCATGGAAAAACTTCATGAGAAACCATTGGTATTTAGGTCAAAAGGTCAAAGTTTTGAGGAAAATAGAAAGTACCGACCATGAGGCTTAGGCTTAATCATGGGCCTTTCTCAGATTAGTATAAAGAGTTACTAATTTACTATGGCTAAATAATAATAATAATAATAAAGATGTTCTATATGTGGTTTAATGATAAGTTTTGATGGTGAAATCATGGAGATTGTGGTTCAAATCCCGTTGAATATTTGGTCTGCTATTCTCAACTCTTGGCAATTCATAATTTGGTAGATCATAATAGCTATAAATATATATTTATGTAATGATATTTGGTTTAACGATAAGTTTTGATGGTTTGATGGTGAAACCATCAAGGCTGCAGTTCAAATCCCATTGAGTATATGTATCTCGGTTGAAGGAGTAGATTCCCCTTATCCTTGAGTATATGTCCTGTTATGATCTCGGCTGAAGAAGTAGATTTCCCTTATCCGAGAGTCTCGGCACTTGCTAAATCATAATATTTTGGTATATTTGGCTTGTAGGTTTTTGGATATACTCTTTGTGTTATAGCATAAGCAACAAGGTTTGATCCTGGGCCTCGCCCAGATTAGTCCAAGGATTTACCAATTGACCATGGCTAAAAATAATAATAAAGATATATTTGCTTCACCTATGGGGTACCTATGCACTGCTAGGTTAAACATTCAATTTTGTAGTGTTTCTTTATCTAATTTCCCAGTGTATAGATGTTTTTTTATGGAGAATGGGGAAATAAAACATCAGTTTCATGAGCTCATCCAAATGCATCACACTCGACAAAAATCTTTGCCTTGTCGAAGCCCAATTTTGTTGGTAAAAAAAAAAAGGAAGAGACATGAAGACTCTATATTGATTATAAAGCCCTAAACAAAACCATTTCCATGAATATATACTTGGTCCCTTGGATTAAAAATATTTTTGATCAACTTGAGGGTGCCAAGTTATTTAGTAATATTGATTTGAGGTCAGCTTTCGACCAAGGTCCAATTTAATTTTAGATTAAAAATCAATAAACAATAACAAAGTATGAGAGCACATATATATGAGCTGTAAATCTTATCTTTGATGAGGTCTTGTCATGATCCACTGATGAGTTGTCAGTGAGATATAGATCTAGAATGATCAAATTCATGTACTATAAATTGATATCGTGAGAGCATACAATTGGTTGAAGAGAATGGATTAAATCCTTTTATGCCACTTTATTTGTCTTATCTCACTCATGTCATTTCTTAGCATTAAACAAAATAATATATGGAAGACAACCTTAAAATCTAAAGAAGACCTTTTTGAGTGGTTGGTCATGTATTTTGGCTTGATTAACGATCCAACAACATTTATGAGGATGATGGATAGTATTATGTGGCCATTCAAAAACTCTTTTTGATCATATATTTGGATGACATCCTTATTTTTAACAAAATTAAAGAAGAATATTTGTAGCACATTCAGCAAGTCTAAGCACCCTCTGACAACAAAATTTGTATGCCAATCTAAATAAATTCTTATTTGCCATGCAAATAATTTAGTATTTGGTATACGTCATGGATGAACATGGTTTGCATGTGCACCAAGTGAAAATCCAAGTCATTCAATATTAGCTAGCCTTGGGTACACTATTGGAGCCCTATCTTCTTGGGTCTCACTAACTTCTACCTAAGATTCATGTTGGGGTTCTCTCACATTGTATGACCCTTAAGTCAAGTGACCAATGGTGGACCTAAGCAATTTTTTCCTAGTTTGAGTTACTATAGAAATCATTCAAGTATGTAAAACACCACCACTAATCCACACCAGTCCTCGCCCTACTAAACCTACAATAACTATTTGAGATTGACACAGATGCCTCTTACAATGCTATTAGTGCATTCTTAACTCAACAAAGACATTTGATGGCCTATCATACTGAAACAATCTTTGATATTGTTTATAGATACCCCACCTATGACAAGGAGATGTATTGTATCTTGACAACATATCGCTAGTGGAAACATTATATTCTGGGGAAGGATATGATCATCTACACTAATGATGGGCATCTATGATTCATGAACATTCAAGGAAAGTTACATAATGAATTCCATTAAAAAAATTTCACAGACCTACAACAATTCCACTTAAACATCAGGTGCAAGAAATGAAACACCAATCACATTATATATTTCCCCAATCGGCCATCAACTGTGGTGCTAACCACAATTCCTAAATTTTGTAGGCATGCAATGTCTAGGTGGCCACAATTATACAACATTGACTCTAAATTTGATACCACATACGACATGCTAATATAGGAAAACAAGTTCTAGACCTCCACCTCTAGTATGAACTCTTGTACTACTTGGTCCACCTTTGTGTTCCTTCATGCGAGCATTCCAAGCTTATCTATAGGGCACATTACAATTTGTGGAAATAAATCTGGTATGGGGAAGAAAATAGCAATACCTTAGAAGTATTTCTACTAGCTAAAGCTTCAACATGATGTTGGTTGGTATATTAGATTGTACACTACCTATACCATTACTAAAAAATTCATCAAGAAGCAAGGGTTATACACTACTTTACCTACCCTAGATAATCCCTGGAAGTCAATTTCAGATTTTCCATCCACTAAGCATGCCATAATAATTATGTGTTTGTGATTATTTATTGGTTCTCTAAGATGGCCATTTTGGCACCATGCAATAAGAGTATGGCATAGCTAAATCCACTACTAAGATATTCTTTGAGCGTGTTTGAGTAAATTTTGGGCTATCTCAAACCATTATTTTAGACAGGGATAGTAGGTTTCTCATTACCTCCTAGTCTAGCCTATGGTATTCAATAAATTCCAAGTTGACCAAATTGATTTCCTTTCGCCCCTAAAAAATAGATAAACAAAGGTAGTAAACATGATGATTGTACATAACTATGCATGTAAAATTCCAAGCATCCATATACATGGGATGAAATCCTTCCATATGTCTATCATAGCTATAAAAGAGCCCTTTATAGCTCTATTAGCCACATTCATTTTCAGGTGTGCTTGGGGTTCCAACCAATTACCCTCATTGATGTATATTTTCCCATTACATATTATTCTATAGAGTCCTCCAATTTTTAGGCCAAGGTAGATAAAACAACCAAATTTGTTGAAAAGATATAGAACCTCTAACAATGGGTTCATGATATCCTACATAAATTCAATTCCAAGTACAAGTCGTGACATGACAAACATTGGGTTTCACATAAGTTTCAAGTTGGTGTGAAGGTGTGGTTGCATTTATAGAAATATAGCCTCACATTCTCCCAGAAGAAGCTTAGAACGGTCCAATATGGACCTTACACAATCACAAAGGATATGGTGAAAATGATTTTCAATTGATTATACCCTCTTTCCTTAGTTTGCACCTAGTATTTAACATGGAGCTGATATAACCATATTTTCCACCTCTATTGGACACTTTGAAGATAGATAAGTGTGTTTACCCTATATAACTCAATCCTAATTGCATTAAACAAGATACAATGGATTGGATCATGGACACCAAGACAAAGGAAACCTGTTACCATAACATACAACTATATTGGGTTGTCAAAGCATAGTAGCTTCTTCACTAAGGCAAGTGGCTCATTAAGAGCTAAATTCAATAGAATTTTCCCCATATTATGAGGGAAATTGACAAAATGATACCATTACTTCCTAAGGGGGGAGTAATGATATAGGTGGGTAGAAATGGTGACCCACCTATTCCATTGACTTAACAATTATATATCTTCTTGGTAGTTTTTCTATGATTTTTTATGTCACAAACTTCTAAGGCCATTTTGAAACCTTAAGCAATGTTTTTTCCTTGGTGGGGCCAAGGATTTCTATGACATAATCCTATCCCTAACAAAAATTTTCAATCCTTAAATATTTATTTCCAAAAAGCTATTATGTGCCCCAAATAGAGATTGTATGAAAAATTTGTGCCCCCAAGATGTTGAGTACCAACTAGCCACCTCAGATTCTAGAAAAATTTTGGTGCTTCATCGTCTAGGGTTATGGTTTTGGACCTTTATGGATCTTTGTTTATGTTAAAAATACCATTCTTGCAACCTCTTATCATAGCTTTTGTGAATGAGCATATCCACCATATCTTTCTCTCTTTAAAGATAAGTCACCTCCATTCCTCCAAATTATTGTATTCTATAATATATTTTTATTTTACTATAGAATTTTTTAAACTATATTAATGTTATATCTTTAATATTTCTCCCTTTATATGTGTTTCATTTGCTTTCCTACCTTTCATTTTTCTCTTTGTACAACATAGATCAATATTTAGGCTTTATCTCTTCCTCAGAGTCACTAGGGTTTATTGATCTTCTTGGAACATCTTGAACTCTAAGGTTAGGGATTTATCCATTGGAGAATTGAAAGTGGTGTTTTGAAGTGAAACCCTCAAGTGAATTTTGTGGAGAAGGAGAAGAGGGTAATATTTCTTTTAATGGAGAACTTGTTTGAGTGATTCATGCATATTGGAACTCCTTGGTTGAGCTAAGGTTTTCATTGTTTTCCCTCTTTAGGATTTCAGAGAGCTAGTGGATTGCACTAGCCTTGTGATAAGGATATTGATGAATATTAATAGTGTATAGTGTCATATTATGCAAATTAATGAATTTTTCAGTTTCCAGTACTTGTGTAAATTGCATATTTGATTTCAACAATCTAAGTTCTTCATGCTTAGTAATCTAAAACTGTATATGAGTCTTTGATTTGACATAAGTAAAGAGAAAATATATTAAGTGATTTAAAATTGTAATTGAAGAAGATAAGGGTTGTTTTACTGGTGTATTTACTAGTGTAAATGAGAGTTTTCAAATCTAGTTTATGCATGATAAGATTGCCTTAGATGGATGAAACTCATCGAAAACTTTTGGTATCTTTTATCCTTAGATTTAAGTTTGGCTTGTTAGGGATTCAAATATTATCCACTTCCACTAAAATTGTGTTTTATATTTCATAACAACCCTAGTATTAAAAATTCATATGATTAAGATATGAGAAACATCTAGTTAAAAGTAAAAATTTTGAACTTCAAATTTCGATAAACTTCCACATGATACTAGAGATTTTGTCATCGAAATACTTTAGGAGTAATAGGGAGTGTGTATTTCAATTGGAGATCACTGGGGAGAAGTATCAACCTTGTTGATGTCATTGGGTGTGAAATCCTAGGTTGCTTGAAAAAAGAACCTTGACCCTTGCAAGGGTTGTTTCTTCAATATTGTGAATTTTCCATGATGGATAAGGTTTTCGTCTATGTATTATCTTTTGACATTATGTCTAGAATTCGATGTTATGTGGATAGTGGAGCTTATAGGGACATGCAAACATATGATATATCTTTCTTAAATAGGATTAAGGAACAAGAGCGACTCATGAGTGTGGATCTTGTGATGGTGCCACTTATCTTGTGAGAAGAGTCATCTATATTTATTTTTAGATGTCTTCAGGTGAAGACCATTGGTCTTTTGTAATATTTTCTTCGTTTGAAGCTTTGAAAAGGTAGAAGAGAATTCATCCTTAGGAAAGAGAAGTGAATCTTGGAAATCTTAAAGAATTTCCACTTGTAGGATTGAAAACCCTCATCTGTACTACAACAAAAAATCTAAATCTCACTTGAGATGTGAGGGTTAATTTGGTTGACCCATCATTATACATGGAGTTGATTACTTCTTTGATGCATCTAAGCAATACCAAGTTTTATATTTCCTATGTAGTGAATATATTGAGTTAGTTTCTAGTTGCTTCACATGAGTCACACTAAGAGGCTACCAAGCGTGTGCTCAAGTATTTGAAGGGCATGTCCCATTATGACGTCAAGTGTATAAGAGGTGATGGACTATTACTCCATAGATTTCATGATTTATTTTGAGCTAGTGGCATTGGTCCTTGAAATAGCACTTTTAGTTTTGTTTTAGATTTGGATTAGAGTTGATATCCCAATTTAGTAGGAAACATATAACAACTATTCCATTGAATACAACAAAGACACACTATATAGCAACAAGTTCAACTAGTTGTGAGGTAGTGTGGCTTCACAAGTTAGTGATATAGAATCATATGTTTCATCATTGCTCCAAGCATATTGAAATTGGATATATGTAACATCTCCATCTTGAGCCCTAGTTATTTTGCAATTAATTGTTATTAAATTTTCAAATGCTTGTGTCAACATGGATATATTGTTATGATGAGATGAACTGGTTAAACTAGGAACATTACATAAATAATTCTCTACTAACTAAAATGTTGAGCAATTGACTTGGAATGCTATCCACGATATGGACTATGATATCTTGTGTGGGAAAATAGTGAGGGGGTTGTGGGAGCTATCTTATCAAAGCCATGCCATGAATTTTGAATTCAAATTTGATATTTTTCCCTCTTGCCTAAGAACTCATTGATTGTCAATGACCAAGTTGTTGGAACAATCACTCTATAATTATGGAATATGGGATGGCAGCTAAAATGTTGCTTCAAATTTTAATAAAGAAATGGGTTGAGTACATTCCTTGGAATTTGAAAGATGACACGTGGATCTACTTAAAAGAATAAGGGACATGAGGGTTGTACAGTAGCAGAATGCATTGGATGTGGAAAATACTAGAAAGGGAAGAGACCCACAAATGGAAAGGAAGATGAAATAATCACCCAAGGACACATAGAGAGCCATAAAAAGAGTTCATTTGAATAGATTTTTGGGGGAATTAAAATTCATGAGTAGAATGTTACCATTATTGAGTAGAATGTTAGATGCAACACTCTAGGAAATTAAATTATGTTTTGGGTTCCCAAATATATCTAGAAAAGTATCGATCGTGGATTGGGTCATTGTTGTGTTTTGATTACCCTAAAAATGCTCACCAAATATTTATATGACAGCTTTGGAACCTACTGGGGAAAAGTGTGGCATAATTTTATGTGTGTGGTTGAACATCAAAGTAATTGGTAAGGAAATATTTGAGAGGTAGTAGAGAAACTAAGGGATTTTTGTTATGCTATGCTAGCTAGTTAAGAGGCATTTAGAGGTTGTGGAGGCCTTAGACTTAACAAGGAAGAAATATCTCTAATCTATTCTTGAGTGTGAAGGAGAGTTGCCTTCACTTAACCCCATTTACCTAAGAATGGATAGTTTTCCCCTTGTGGTATCATAGCATAACTAATGGGTGGCCAATTTTAAAAATTTGATGTGCAGTTGACCATATGGTTTGATAGAAAAGGCTCCTTACCAAATTAATTGTTAATATCAACGTAATTTTTATTTTAGTGCCCTTCTACCTCCATTTTCTATATTGATTAGTGCTTAGAAATAAATCTCATGATTGTGTAGATTATTTTTCCTGTTACAGTGTGAATTTGAATGTTTCAGTACATAGTTGAACACTTGAATGTATAAATCCAATGTTTACTTAAGAAAAATTCCCTCATTTTTCTATTAATGACCAGAGTGGAGTATGTGACTCTATAAGCTTACTAGAATATTTTGTGATCATATATATTAATCCAAGTAAAAGGTTATAGTCTTACTAGAGTTGAGTTAAATTATTTCATGCTCCGCATGGAAAATTAAAAACATAAATATATGTTACATTTATGGAACATGGTTGATAAATTATCTCATGGCAATAATGAGGAAATCAAATATGCCTAAATTTGTGGGGAATATTATATTTTTCCCCTGAATGGGAAAAATCTTGTTTTCCCTTCCTAAATGTTTGGGAGGATGGTAGTTATAATTTTTATAGAAGAATATATCATATCTCAACCTAAGTTTTTCATATTTTACTTTAATAATTATATATTTGGAAAAGAATTTAGTTGAAATATTTATGAGTATGATTATATTGTACTCTATAAAAGTTGGGGCAAAATTTATACATGGGTGAGAACTCTATAAGTCCATATAGTTGGGAAGAAAAATGTAAAATTTAAGTATCGGCGAGTACCTTATAAGTCCCTTTAGTTGGGAAAAAATGTAAAATCTAAGCATGAGTGAGAACTTTATAAGTCCATGTAGTTGGGAAGAAAAATATAAATGCTACCATGTCTGTGTGTTTTCAATTCCTCTATTTGACATGTTTAGCTCATAATGAGTATATTTTTGTAATGGCTTCCAACCTTGTTGTCTAATTGCCCAATTTATGTCCAAAAATGCTATAATATTATAATGTATTCTATAATAATAGTAATACTAATTTTTAAATGGCCCATGGGTCATAGAAAAGTCGATGAATGGATGCACTATTAGCGCATTCCTCGAGTAATGGTCCCCAATTCAAAACCTAGTGGGAGTCCCATTTGCCCAACTAGAAGTTATAGTGGTAGCGTTGTCGATTCTCCGAGTCGCAAAAAAATAATAGTTTTTAAATTGATACTAGAGAAAGCATGTATTGACACATGTCCTCCTTATGATGGTGTTTATATTAGTTTTTGCTTATATGAATTCATTTTTCAGCCATGTTATGATGGAGAATCCATACCTTATATATTTGATGCTTGATGTAGCCTTATTCTAGTTCAATATCAAACACACAAAAAAAAATACTTTGCAGTCTTGAGAAGATGCTAGCATGGTTGCATTGGTTATATGGTTTCACCTAATGCTTTATTTTTTACTAGTTTAGAGTAGGATAGGAATAATAAGTTGAATATCATGAACAATGGAATAGAAGTAATTATTTGTTTCCATGTTCCCTTTGATATTTAGGTTTATGCTTTATTTGTAAATCCAAATTTTGTAAGATTGTATAATTTAAAGAGAACATTATGAGCTTTGTAATGTGAGGTTTCGAGGTGAGAGCCTTAGCCTATCTTGCCACATTTTCCCTCTCTTTTTGTAACTTTTTTAGCAAGTAAGTCATCGATTGAGGTTCTCATACACTCCCAAGTAGAGTGCATGTCCCCAAATGGAGCTAGTTGTTATCATTCATATTGTATGATTATTGTTGAAGGTTAAAGACCTTGCCCAGGAAGGTTGTTTTTGGAGAATCTGGGTCTTGAAGCAAAGATGTTGGCATTTTGATCAATATTGACTTATTGATTATCACATGTTGGGGGTTCACATTTTGCACAAGTGGAATTTTTGGTGCTTTGGTGGGGTTTTCTTATCACTAGTATGGAAACTTGTCAACTAAGAGTTTAAAGTATTATAGATTATTACTTCATTTAATTCAATATTCAGGTGATATATTAGTTGGCCTAGATTGAGTTCATGCATGTGTTGGAAGGGAACACTATTCAACTTAGGGGTTCCTAAATTTTAAGTATTATTATTTGAATTTCTACATCCTTTAGCACTCTTTCCTATGGCACTTACCTTGCAATTTAAATTGGTATAATTGGAGGGTTGATATGTTTTCTTGAGGAGCACTCCACATATGCACATTCTCCAAGGTATTTGACTTATGCTTTGAGGACTTTAGAAATTCTTTTATGTGGATGTACCCTATATCTTTTATTAAGGTTATTTATAATCTCAATGTAACACGTGAGGATATCATGATGGGAATGTTTGTACTCATCTCATGCATTAGAATGGTTGCATGCTTGGGGTCCAAAAAAGATAACTTATTTGTCTCATATAATCCCAGTTTTTCAAGAATGTTGGGATTCCAATTATGGAGAATAATGTGTTGTGGCTTGCATGGTGTGTGTTATTTTGGATGTGAAGAACAAAGAGATATGAGATCTTGCATCTCTTTTGCTCAAAAACACCTTGAAAGAAATGATTAAAGCATTGAATGTATTATTGGACTCTTTGCAAAAGGAATATGACATATTTGAGAATGAAATTTATGAATATGTTCACTATCTCTTAAGAATGTCACTTGCATAACCTATACTACCATTGTATACACTTGCAAAAAGCAATTCAAAATCAACCACAAAAATTCACTTGACATGCAAAATTTCATAAACATATAAAATGATGCCACATCAATATGCTAAAATATCATGAAAGCAACATATCTTTCATTTACCACAAAAGTTTTATTCATAAATCTAATTATAAAAATAAATATTTTCTCATACACTTTAAGCTATTTCTTTAATTCATATTAATTCCCAGATTTTAAAAACTCTCATGATCAACAACCCAAAGTATTTAGAACTTGGAACTGATTGCATTATAATACCATGTTTAAAAAGCATGAAAAAAACAAATATTTTAGAAATATATTTACATGATGATACCATGTTTTTTAAAACATGATTACAAAATAAACAAATAAAAAATATCATCAAAACTATCAAAACTATCTATCCATTCTTAAACATGATTACAAAATAAACAAATACAAAATATCATCAAAACTGTCCATCCATTCTGTCTATCCATTCTTAATGATAAATGGAATGTTCACCCAAAACTTAAAACACATACATGATTACATAATGCAAATACACACAATAATGAAAATAGAAAAAACATAAATTTTGAAATAGCTGGTGATGAGTGAAATGGTCCACCCAAAACTTTAAACCCATGTATGATTACATAATGCAAATACACACAACAATGAAAATAGAAAAAATATAAATTTTGAAATCCTTCATTACAGATGCTAACCACGTGTATAATTATGGGATAGCAGAAATCTCTGCCTTCCCACGAACATATAACACAACTTGGTTTATAAATAATGCAAGGTAACCTGGCAGTAGGGTTAAGTCCCCCACCTGTACCAGTTTTATTCAGATTGGACAAAGAAAGCACTAAAATAGCCTTAGACAAAATGGCTAGTACTCTGAACTATAAATATAGCCTTAGACAAAATGGGATGCATCAGACCTGCCGCACTATGCTGAAGACCATTTCTCCTATCTATATATTTCTAGATTTTGCAAGACAGGAAAAGTCTGGCTGATTGGTTACAGACATCATCCAAGACCATTTATGATCATTGACATCCACAAAGTTCTGAGCAGCAGCAATTCGATCCAATGAAATATAGGCATAGATCCCATTTATCCGCCCTGCAGCAAAACCAGTATAGCCTGCCATGGCACCATGGATGGCAGAATTAGCAAGCAGTGTACAGTAGATATTATCAGCAGCATTAGCAGGCACAGCTCTGATCATATAAGTTGGGTCAATATATTTCAATGTAAGGGTCTCATTGGGGTGATGCTTCTTCCACCAACTCTTCAGCTCATCCCTGAGCCATGGCCCAACATCCAAAAATGCAGGATTTCCGTATTCATCCCTCTTCTCCTTGTCCTCAGGCCTCCTGGGAATCAATTCTTGTCCAGCTCCCTCTGCAACAACAAGCACAAAGTGTCCATTCTCTTCCAGCCTATGATCTAAAAACTCAAATAATCCCCCTTCTCCCCCCAGATAAAATGGGTTCTCAGGGATAAGGCAGCAATCCACATCCCTGCTACCCAAAGTTGAATGCAATGCAATATGTCCAGTATACCTACCCATCAACTTAACCAGCCCTACTCCATTAGGGGCACTCTCTGCCTCAACATGGGCTGCATTGATGGCACTCTGGGCTGTCTCCCCTGCTGTATGAAATCCAAAGGACACATCAATAATCCCCACATCATTATCCACAGAATTGGGGATCCCAGCAATTGAAACCTTAAGGCCCCTCCTCTTAACTTCTTCAAATACCTTCACTGCACCCTTCATGGTCCCATCCCCACCAATGATATAAACCTGGTTAAAGCCATTGGCTTCAATGCCATCCACTATCTTTTGCAAATCAAAGCCCCCCTTTGAGGTCTCCAGCATTGTCCCCCCTGTCTTGTGCCAATTGTCCACTAATTTTGGATACAAATCCACAGGCTCTGATGAATAAAACCCACGATACCCCGACCTAATCCCTTTGATATCCCTTACTCCATACTGAAACCAGAGACCAGTTACAAGCTCTCTGATGACCGTGTTAACACCAGGAGACAACCTCCCACATGTAACAATGGCAGCATGGACTTGATCAGGGCTAAAACACACCTCAGACCTAGGCCCTGCTCTGTGATAAAGTACTTGTGTCTCCCTTGATATTGTCTTTATATCCACAGCAATGTTCTCCATAACCATATCATTCTCAGTCACAAAAAAGCCTTCAATGGGAAGAAAATACTGGTTATGCATAAGAGGATTTCTAAAAGTGGGTACATCCTGTAAGTATTCTCTCAAGTGGGGAGTACCTTGAATCCTCTTCTGGCCATGATAATTGATGACAGAACGTGCTGTTGATGACTGCCTTTCAAACTTCTGCATTGCAGATATCAGAAAATAATGTAACCAACAAAGAAACAGAAGATTTATAGAAAGTTCAGAGACGATGATAATGCAGAAAACTATTAAATCAATCACTGACTGCAAGAATTGAAACAACTATAGCATCATACACGGTGATAACAATAACAATGTACCATATATAGATGAAAAGAAGACGGTATCCCCGGATTATGTCAAGCCTGCTGTTTGTTCAACTCGTTTGGGAAACCAGAATTTAGTTTTTTTCTCCAGAACCGTTCTAGAAAACAGCTAGATTTAACTGTCTAAAATTTTATGGCGAGGTCCGCTTTGAAAACGAAGCCAGAGTCGTACTTGGATCTTTCTGTCGGCTAACTTTTTTCAAATTCTTTAGGGGTCAACCTATAAATAGTGAATTTTGACAGTTAATCTTCCCCTTTTTATGCGGGTCAACCAATATAAAATACAATTTGGGTCCGGATCTTTCATATTGTAACAAAATTCCGTGAGCAGCCAATGGAATTTGGCTCATAGTCCGTTACTGTGTGCCACACTTTCGCACCTGGAAAGCTCGTGCAATAATCAGTGCATCGGTTACTTGGAGACCGAGATACCGGATTCAAACTTAGAATACATAACTAATCAGTTTTATTATTGTTGTTATTATTTAATTAAAATAAAACTTGGACAGCAAGTTACACATTAAAAAGTTTATATATATAAACCTTCTTTAATAAAAAAATATAATATTTTAATTATAAATCTTTCGGGAAATAATAATATTATATATTATTATTTTAATTTTTTTAATTTAAAATTTTTATATATTTATATATATTTCACAAATTTTAATAAATAAATTTTAAATTTTGATTGAAAATTGAAAATTAGTTTTTTAATTTGGAATGAAAGTAAGGGACACGAAGTAACTATTTCATGTGATTTTCACCGAAAGATTTCTAGAAAATTACTATGGATCACAGAAGCTGGAATTCAAATATTTTTCCAATTTTAATAAATGGTAAACTAGGTAAACCATCAACCAATCACAATTGCTTGAGGTAACCTTTGGGACTAATAATAAAATATAAATAAATGAATTATAAAAAATAATAAAGTTAATAAAAATAAAATTAGAAATGCGATGTAAATATTTACCAGCATAGATCCATTTAACTATGGATCTATCATGTGCCGAGAGGGATCAAATTTCTCGAGGTGCAAACCTATTCTTTTAGTGCAAAACTTGAGGAAAGGTTTGCACCTCGAGAGATTTGATCCCTCTCGGCGCATGATAGATTCAGAGTTAGATGGATCTAGGTTGGTTCCAGTCAGAGGCATCAACCTCACATTTTTCAGATTATTAAAATTTTTGTATATTTTTTAGATGTAAGATGGATCTACGTTGGTTTCAGTCGTGTGCTGCCAAGGAAAATCTATCAAACATATGATTAATTTTATCAGTAATATGTAAATATATCAAATATTAATATAATCATTTTAAATATGCTAAATATTTCTGAGATTAACTTGGTCATTTTAATTTTAAATTTTCTTAGTTACCTCGATTCGTTGAGATGATAATTATTGTTAATAACTATAATGATGAAAAATGATGAAATATTTTTTTTTAAATGCAAAGTGACAATAATAGTGTTGAAAGATAGAAAATGTGAATAATAAGAACGTACTCATGTTACAATCAATCTCAAACTATTTTCTTCTACTATACTTATTTCCTCCCTTGTTAGTTTTGTTATCTTTTCATATCGATTATATGAAAAAGAAAATTTAAATCGTAAACCATTTAAATCTTTAGCTCGATCTGTTGTAGTAAACATGATACCTTGTCTCTCTTGCTCTCCAATATTAATAGCTTGAATTACTATAACACAAAAATCAATCTACATTGTTAAAAACTTTTTGTGCTTACACTAAAATCAATGCATATTGTTAATCCAATCACTTTAATATTAATGTACCCTCATATATCCAATTACATCAAATCATAAATCAACATATACATTGAAATCAATGCATTTAATGCAAGCAATCAAATAAGATTAGAAAATAACTTCTACATTGAAATCAATGCACCTAATGCAATCAATCAAATAAGATTAGAAACCAACATCTACACTGAAATCAATGCATTTACTCAAAGCAATCAAATAGGTTAGAAATCACCATCTACACTGAAATCAATGCATTTAGCACAAACAATCAAATAGTATTAGGAATAATCTACATTGAAATCAATGCATCTAGTGCAAGCAATCAAATATAATTATAAATCGACGTCTAAATTGAAATCAACACATCCAGTGCAAGCAGTCAAATAGTATTAGGAATCATCACCTACACTGAAATCAATGCATCTAGTGCAAGTAATCATATATCATTAGAAATAAATATCTACACTAAAATCGATGCATCTAGGGCAAATAATCAAATAGGATTATAAATCACCATCTCCACTTAAATCAATCCATCTAGTGCAAGAAATATTCTTCCCCCTTATCTCCATCTCTCCTTACTTGTCTCTTTATCTCAACCCCAAACATACACGCTCTCTCTTTGTCTCTCCCTTGTCACTCCTTCTCTCTCTCCACTTCTCACTCTCTATATTTCTTATTTCCTACATCTCTCCCCCTCCAACTCCATCTCTCTTATCGATCCCTCTCTCCTCCTCTCTCTCGTCCTTCCTCTCTCTCTCTCTCCCCTAAATCCCTCTCTCTTCCCTGATCTCTCTCTCTCTCTCTCTCCAATACTCTCTCTTCCCCCATCACTCTCCTCCTCTCTCTCATCCTTCCTCTCTCTCCCTTTCTCTCCCACCTCTCTCTCTCTCTTTTGCCTCCAATCCTCTCTCTTCCCCCATATTCTCTCTCTCTCTAATCCTCTCTCTTCCCCCATCCCTTTCTTTCTCTCTCTCTTTCCACCCCTCTCTCTCTCCAACTACATTACTATATCCCTCCCTCTCTTCTTCTCACTTCTTCTCTCCCCCCTTCTTTCCATACATCTTACTTTGTCTCTTTATCTCACCCCTAAACATACACACTCTCTCTCCATCTCTCCCTTATCACTCTCTCTCTCTCTTTCTTCTTAGTTATGTAAACTAATGAACATAAATATTTGTAAATATAAAGCAGATTATGGAGTAAATATGAAAAGAGGTTTTATTTACTTACCATACCTCTAGTTTATTTATATTTTTATTTATTTAACATACCCCTTTTCTTTACTATGGTATTTGGCCCATAGGCTTGTTATATAATTAGATTTTTATTTATAATCCTATTTGATATATTGTTATTTATTTACCTTACCTCTTTATGCCTCTTTTATATTTATTTATTTACCATACCTCTTTATATCTATTTTATATTTATTTATTTATTTATCGTACTTGTTTATACCTCTTTTATATTTATTTATTTAGCCATTTTAAATATAAAAAGGTTTATGGAATAAATATAAAAAGAACTTTTATTTATTTACCATACATCTAGTTTATATATATTTTTATTTATTTACCATAGCTCTGGAGTAAGTATAAATTCATTTTACAAATATTTAATTAAAATAAATATTAAAAGATTTTGGATTTTGATTGTTTGTGTTGAATTAACTCTTTTCTTTTGATTTAGGAAATGGTATTAACTTTAGTAAAGAGTAAAGATGTTTAAAATTTTACTTAATTTGAAAATTCAATGTGGTAATTATTTTTGTTAAAAGTAAATTTATTTTTATTTTTATTTTTTTTAAATTTAAAACTTAAGCCGAAATTTTGTATGAGGACGTGACCCACCTGACATTGGGGTCATATTGGGCTGTAGATGCGCCTCTCGGCGCAACTAGTTTTCCAATTACAAGTTTTTAAAATAAAATTTAAATATTATGTAAGTAATTATTAAGTAGTTGGTGGGGATTTAATCTCTACATAATGTTTTAGAATATTTTTAACAATAGTTAAAATGGTGAGATTTATATTTTTTTTTTGTTAAACACACACATGGTGTATGAGAAAGAGAAACACACACAATAAGAGACTCGACACACAATAGAAGGATAAGCGTGCAGCTCTCATTTTTTCCATTATACATGATGTACATTTATAGTACAATGGTGTGACTCTTGGTTTCACATTCCAAGGTCACTTGGACTCCATTGTGACTTTTCACATTCCACACCTACCCATGGAGGATTAGGTGTTCCAACATTCCCCCCTTAATCTGAAGGGGTATGTGTGAGTCCAAGAAGAGAGTTGTAATACAAATATGCAGAGTATACATGGCAGCACTTGGGCTGAATCAACTCTCTAAAATGTTGGCAAAAAGAGGTGGTTTGAGGATGACCACCAACACTGGAACACAATACTTGTTGCAGTTCCCGGAACTCTTCCAAAACTGGCAAGAAGCTAAGCTGAAAGCTTCTGCTAGAGGAATTGACCCTCATAAAAAAGAGAGACCTTCAACCTAAAAGAAGAGAGGTCTACTACCTGTGATGGTTTTAGGATTACCAACAACACTGGAATGCTTGAAGCATTTCTTGGAACTCAACCAAAGCTGGCAAGAAGCTGAAGGCTTCTGCTAGAGGAAGTGTCCCTCATATATGAAAGGGAGACCTTCAACTTAAATGAAGGGAGGTCTACAACCTGTGATGGTTTAAGGCTGTCCAACAACCAAAGATGATGGTTTAAGGCTGTCCACCAACCAAAGGCATGCTTATGGGCATCCATGTCTCTGGCTACAACTCTGAATCTGGAATGACGAATTGTGGCTCAGGCTCGCTTGAACTGCTGTGTCTCTGGCTACAACTCTGAACATCAAATGAGAGATTGTGGCTCTAGCTCGCTTGATCTGACGTCGAAGCTTGTACATGACCACCATTTTCCCCCCTGTCAGGGACAAGGTGAGATGATGGTGAAAACTCAACTGCAAGTTTGCTCAATATCTGAGAACAAGTTCTGACATGTGTCTTAAACATCTTCCTGGCTGCTAATGCCCATTGCCAAGAAGCGATCCATCCAAGATGAATCTTTGTTCTTGCAGGAGGCTTGTTTCTGAAGCATCTGTGTGAAGAATGGGTGTGCCGACCACAGTGCTTGCATGGATGAAGATCAAAACAATGATCTTTCATATGGCCAACTCGATCACAGTGTTGGCATTTTACAATCTGTTGTTTTTGTGGAGCAGGATCTGGAACAGTTGCAGGTGAACTGTCATATAGAAATCCGACACTCTGAAATATGATGGGCTTGGTGTAGTCTGGAATATGAAAGGACACATCCTTGTCATATCCAAGACCATTTCGGTGATTTTTGTGGACAATCTCTTCCCAAGGTCTGATGATGGGCTTGAGAAGTGCAGGCTGAGCTGTTGCATCTACATGTAAATCTGCTCTAGTACAAGGAACTGAATGTGGATCAACTGCAACTTGATTGACTTTCTTCTGATGAGAGTCCTTCTCAATCTTCTGAATAGAAATAGGTTCAGAATGGTGACTCTTTTGTTGAAGTTCATCTTGCTGAAGCTGAGATTCCAACTGCAAAAACTCAATCTTTTCTTGTGCATCTTGCAAACAACTTTGAATATTACAAAGAGCATTCTTGCTCATTTTTATCATATCATCAACATTGGAATGAATGAGGTTATTCAACAACTCTAATGCCTCATTTATTTTAGCCATTTTTCAACAACTTAGGCTCAAAAAATAAAGGTGTCGGCTTCAACCGAAAATGCACCCGTTTACAATGTGATTCAACTTTCTTTCAAGAAAACAAATGACTCAAGAGAACTTCCAACGATGGAATTCTCAAAGTACAAAATGTGCTCCTCAAATGATGGAGGACAATCAACAATTTTTCCAACAACTCAAATTTACACTTCAAGTCTTGATTGCAACTATGAATGAAGATGCAAACCAATGTCAGTTCAATACAATATTTATGCAAAAATATTTTGTAAATGTGCAGCAACAACACTTGTGCAAGAAGCCTTTAAGGCAGTTGATTTTTTTCTTCAAAGCGCTGTTTTGGACCAACAACAACTCAATTCAACTCAACAAAATGAGGAGATTCAAACACTTTGATGTTTGACCTTGCTGCTTCATAATAGATATTAAGAGAAACTGCAAAAATTAAAAACTTGTGTGGCCAAACTATGAATGCCACTGTTGTTTTCAAACTGATGACCAATTTGTCTTCATATGTCAATCTCTTGCAGAAAATCACCCTTATTTCCATGCCAATTTCACTTTTCTCTTCTATGTTAGCAATTTATCATTTTCTCATTATGCCATTTCCTCTTTCTCTGTTGTTCATTTCCTCTATTCCACTCTCTCTGCTGGTTTTTTTTTTTTTTTTTTAATAATTAATTTAATTAAAAAAGGTGAACTTTAAAAGTTTAAAGGCCGTGAGTGGATTAAAATTTTTTAAATTCAAGTTAAAAAACTAAAACAGGAATGTGGGGAAGGGGATTAGGTTGAGGGATGAGGCGAGGGGGCGGGGTTTAGAGAGGGGAAGGGCGAGCGTTTGAGGGAGCGTTTGAGGGAGCGGATAGGGGAATGGGTTGGAGTGTAATAGTGAGGGAGCATTGGGTTTGCTGTGGTGAGAGCGTAAGGGGGAGGGCCACAGGGTAGGCAGGTAAGTAGGGGTTTTGCAGACGGGCTTAGGGAGGTAGGAAGAGCGCGCGGGTTGAGAGGGGAGTCGAAGGGTGAGAGGGGGCGATGCTGTGGCAAGGGGGGTCGGGTTGTGAGGGTAGGGGGTTGGGGAATCGTGGGAGTGAGCGAGTGCAGTGGGGTAGGTTGAGTGTTGCAGTGTAGTGTGAGGCGAGGCCGGGGGGTGAGCATAAGAGCAGGTGGGGGAGCGGAGATGAGGCGTGGGGGGTCTGTGAGGTAGGGACGACATTCGAGAGCCGAGAGGGAGCAGGTAGTTGGGTAGGGAATGATGTGTATGAGCGTCTGGGTGGATAATGCAGTGGGGTAATGGGCGTTGTTGAGGGCCGTGGGAAAGGAGTTGGGTGGGTAGGACGGTTGGGGAGTGCTGTGGTGAGGGGGCAGCAGTGGGGGGTAGTGCGTTGGAGTTTATGCAGAGTGAAGGGGAATGGGGAAAGGCCCAATTTTTTTTTTTTTTAATTTTTCTTTTTTCTTTTAATAAAAAATTATAGCAGAGAGTAGAAGGATTGCACTGATATAAAGTAGAGAAATAGGATTTTCAAAAACTTTCCAGCAGAATAATTTTTAGAAATTGCAGAGAAAATCCAGAAATTTTTCTAGTAGCCCAGCAGCAGAGAATATTTTCCCGCAACAGAAAATGCAGAAATGAGGATAGCAGCAGATTTTTTTTTTCTTTCAAGAGATGTACGAAATTTCAGCGGAAAAAACCCAAAATTGCAGAATTTTGTCAATGAAAAAACCCAGAAATTTTTCTTTCATAAACCCACTTTGAACAATTTTCCAACAGCTTTGATACCATGTTAAACACACACATGGTGTATGAGAAAGATAAACACACAAAATAAGAGACTCAATACACAATAGAAGGATAAGCGTGCAGCTCTCCAAAATGAAAAATTTAATAGATAGAAATTGCAGGAAGAAATCAGAATGAAAACTTGCAGAATGCACATTGCTGCTTTTCTTCAAAACCAATGCTGCTCTTCTTCAAAAAAAAAATTTGAATGCTGCCAATTTTTGAATGTTGCTCTTCTCAAAACAAATTCCTGAATGCGGCAAAATGTATGTTGCAGAAACTCTTTAAATGCTGCAAAAATGCCAAGAATTTTTGCAGATATGCACAAGCCATAAACACAAATGGCTCACTCAAGGTTGAGCTGGTTATGAACTTATCAGCTCTGATACCATGTTAAACACACACATGGTGTATGAGAAAGATAAACACGCACAATAAGAGACTCAACACACAATAGAAGGATAAGCGTGCAACTCTCATTTTTTCCATTATACATGATGTACATTTATAGTACAATGGTGTGACTCTTGGTTTCACATTCCAAGGTCACTTGGACTCCATTGTGACTTTTTGCATTCCACACCTACCCATGGAGGATTAGGTGTTCCAACATTTTTCCCGAGGAAAAATCATAATTTTCATAAATTTTGAAAATTACATGTTGTAGATGCTTTTGCATATGCATACTTGTGACTATTGTCACTTACATTTTGTTTTCAAAATCCTCTCTGAGGTGAGGTATATATACATCACAGTCCATAAAGTAGTATAAATACACTAATTACAGAAATAGTTTTGGATTTATCCAGTTCATCATTC
Source organism: Pinus albicaulis (assembly GCA_034641835.2). Taxonomy (NCBI): domain Eukaryota; kingdom Viridiplantae; phylum Streptophyta; class Pinopsida; order Pinales; family Pinaceae; genus Pinus; species Pinus albicaulis. The sequence goes on from CM076579.1 coordinate 1,446,703,755, forward strand.
AAAATTGACAAAATATAACAAAAAATAGTATATATCATATCTGTTGATCTGCATTATCAAGTTGTTCTATGTATGGTCGGTGGTAATAGCTGAAATGCTGAGTATCAATCTGCTCCTCTATGTGCCAGAGCCCCTGTGTAGGAGCATTGCCGCCTTGGAAAGTTCGTCAGAAATGACATTGTGTTCTCTGTATATATGAGAGCAAGAGATAGATGAAAATTGCTCTCCAAATCGCAAGTGTCTTCCAAAATAGCAAGAAGTGTGTGTACATGACATTGGTGAGATTTATATTAAAAGTGGTCAAAGGTTGAAATTATTTTTAAAAGTAGTTATTCCATTTTTACCCTTTTAATTAAATTCATTGATTAATAATTTTGTGGGTATATGGTATTAATAAGCCATAGTATTGGTCCATGGTATTGTAACGGAGCCAATTTACAAGTAATGAATCTCAATGGTTAAGTGGGAGTGAATCTCTATGGTTAAGACTATATATATATATATATATATATATATATATATATATATATATATTCTAACTAAAAAACAAATGACTTTGACAATTTTCTAGTTAATTTTAAACAAAACCTAGCAAATATTTTTAAAATTTTGAATTTAAGTTGTTTAATTTGTAGAATTCTAGTGCCCAATGGATTTTGCAGGGTGTTGAATTCATTTATGTATTCAAAAATATATTTTAAACAACAAAAAATCACAATCTTACTTGAAATTGTATTGTTGAATTTGTATATAAGCTATTTTGTCTCTAAGTTAAACTCTCTCTCTCTCTCTCTCTCTCTCTATATATATATATATATATATATAACAAATTTATGATTTAGTTTTTATAAAAAACATGAAATGTATCATGAAGTAAGTGTTTTGATATTTTACATGGATATATGCATATCAATATTTACTGGCCATTTAATTTATATGGCTATGCTAGTTATATAAATATTTTATTTATATAACTAGCATAGCCATATAAATTAAATGGATCCCCATTGGGATTCGAAACTTCGACAAATTTCTGTTAACATTGTGGATAATCTATTCGTTCTTCTTCATTTTATACGTATTTTAAGTAAAATAATTTTATATCAAGTTCAAGGGTGTAAATCAATTTCCCATAAAGTATATTATTAAGGCACTATTTACGATGTTGTAGGTTCAAACCTCGCCTAGACTTTGTGATTTTCTTGGGGGGAAGGGTGGTGAACCTAAAGCACCTAGCCTAGACTATGTGTCATGCTTAGGGTTGTGTAGTGACATGGTGTTGTGCTTGGGAGGTTTGTGGTATCCCTAAATCATTTAATACATGGCATGGAATTAAATGATTAGATTGTGCATTGCGCTTGGGGAGTGTGTGGTGCACCTAAAACACATTTCCCAAACTATGTGTTGTGTTTGGAGGTGTGTAGTGACATGGTGCCAAAAATTTGGTCCCTCTTTGTGGTTGATAAATAAATCTATGTTATTTATTTTTTCAATTATAAGCTCAAACATGTCACATATGGGGATCATTTTTCTAACCACCAAAACTTAGTGTTCTCTTTCTTTATATATATATGGGGCTCTTCTACCATTTTAGTTGGAATTATGGGCTTGGGATTAACACTAGAGCAGAAATCATGGCTTTATGGGGCATTATATACTCTTCTCTATTGTTATGGTGGATAAATCCCTCTTGAGGAAAAGAGTGATCTCCCTGGATTCCAAAGATATCTAGTAACAAAAAAATCAAGTGATTGTTATATTTCCTTAATTCACAACTGAAGTATGAAGTATGAGATATGCAAGAGCCTCTTACCTTTCTACGAAATGCATGTGGAATTCTTTCTAATGATTTCAAAAGCCTTCCCTCGTTGCTTTGAAGTACGATCTACACAAACAGAAACAAACAAGGCATAAAATCATATCGTAGAGAAATATTAAACCCAAAGCAAATGAAAACTGCAACATGGCATATATCATAAGATTAAACTCATATTCATTTAAAAATTATGTAAAATATCAAGGAATTTTGCAAATAACATTAAGACAAGTGCAATTAGGAAAGAAACACTTGCTTGTATTGATCTTATAACAAGAAGAAGCAATACAACCTTGCCTTGATGATGTAAGCCTCCTCCCAAAAGTATTCAATCCTCCCCTTAGGTAACAAGTTTTCCAACCCTATTCCAATAACATAAGTTTAAATTCAGACGTCCTCCTTATCCCTATGGTCTGTGTTACATTTACAAGGAAAGAGGAGGAGGTTTGAGATCCTCTTCTCAAGGGATGCGATCCTCAAAAGGAGGGATTAGGGTTTCACAAAGAGAGATAGTTTGATCCGTGAACAGAGGAATGAGGCCCAAGTATGTAGAGGCTCGAGGCTTTTTGGTTGAGAAATATTCCTCCAACAAGGCTTCTAGAAATTACTTTCTATTTTTAATCATGTTAAGTCATTTTCACATATGTACTGTAACTCCCTCTCAAATTGCTGCATCATGTTGCCTATAGCACTGCCACTACTAACTACTTCACTGAAACTCAGTTGCTGATAAGTAAGCAACTAAAGGACTCTTGCCCAATCTTTGACAGATAATTCAGGCTTCCTCCCATCACTGAAGTTCCCTTGGCTGCTAATTTACGTTATCCTCCTAAATCCATTGAGCTGCTACATCTTTCCATTTGCGTGAGCTCAGCCTCTCTGCATTGTTGAAGTCCCATCAGCCTCTGCGATGCTGCCTCCATGTTGTTGTTTCCTCTACATTACATTGCTCCCTTTTTAGCTCTTCAGCACTCCCCTCTGCTTCACTGTGACCTTCTGAAACCATCTCCCAACTCATGCCGCTACTGTCTTAAGGCTCCTGTAGCTCGTATGTGTTCCAAGAGTAGGGTTGACTCAAGGATCCTGCCACTCTTGTCTGCGGTTGCTCTACAAATCCATATCACCCCACCTCTTCTCTCGAGGCACATGAGAACACATGGCTGCATCATCATCAGAGCCATCATCCTTTGTTGTTGTTGCCTTGGATTCAGAAGATCATTTGTCCTTCTTCTTAGGACAAGTGTTGTCGAAGTGTCCAAGTTCGCCATAGTTAAAGCACTGGACCTTGGATAGGTCCCTCTTCTTTTTCGCTTGCTACTTCCTTTCCTTTGATGCAAAGGCTGCATCATCCTCCTCTTCTTTCTTCACTCTAGCTGATCCGCTTCTGCTGCTTTGCCTCTTCGTAATTCTCATGATTTCCTCGTGACGGAGGATTTCCCACATTTCTGCCCATAATGGTAAAACTGCCCTTCCCAGAATGCTCTGGAAAATTTTTTCTCATTATTCTGAGACTGCATTTAGGGTCATCCTCACTAGGAGCCCCTCATCCAAATTTGTACCCATGGTAATCAGTTGATCCCGGATAGTCTGAAGTTTGAAGAGGAATGGATCTATCTCTTCACCCTTCATCATTTGGAACAACCTCATATGGTTCTCCAGAAGCATCCTTCGTTGGATAGAGCCTCCTTGATACATCGTGTCCAAGGCTACCCACATCTCATTTTTCGTGTTCTTTCCGACAATATGAGGTATGACGTGGTCTTTGACTCCGTCCATGATCAAACGCTTAGTCCGCGTTTGATTTTCTTCGTACTTCTTTAGAGGATCTACATCGGTTGGTACAGCTATAAATTTCTCTGCATCATCAAGTTTGAGACCATACTCATCCAAAACTGACATGATTCTGACCCTCCATATAAAAAATGTTGGCATGTTGTCCAATCTATCCTGATCTCTCAGTCCATATCACGCCATCTTGCTCAAATCTGTCAGAACAGATACTCCTCTCCCTCTTTCTGCTACAACACCCAAAAGAAAATGTTCGATCTAGGTTTCTTGGTGATTAGAAACCCTCTATAGTATCTACTCCCTCTGACAACTAATTTTCCCTCCTGGAAATATTTCACCCAAACACAATCGGATAGTACTCTCATATCACCCTCCAGTTGATCGAATCTCAAATTTGTTTGGCTCAGATCTCCTAAGTAGTTTTCTTCCTCCCACCTTTGTTGATTTATCTAGGCACAATTTTGCACCGACCAAATCTTCACTACACTAGCATTGCTGAAGATTTGAATCACTGCTTCCAAATCTAGGCAAGGCTTCTCTGTAACAGGAAAAATGAATGGACTGCATCTCACAGACTAGCCCATCGTAGCCTTAGCGCTGCTCAGAAGTGGACTGTGTAACCCCAAATTGGGTGATGTAGTCCTTACGCTGGCCTAAGAAGGCTCTGTGTAAGCCTAATGGCCTTATGTAGCTACAACGTTGCCCCTTCCTAGGTTTGCGCCCTCTTGCTGCCAAGCTTCCCCTTCCAGATCTGTTGCTTCTGTTGTTGTCCTACAAAATATTCTTCAACTAATTTGTTGGAGATTCAGCTTGATCTGCTATCGCTCTGATACCATGTGAAAATTCTACTGTAGTATCATGGTTTAATTCTCCTACTTGATTAAATTATACAATTTATCTTCAGAAATAAGATTCAGAAAATATCGAAGTAAACACAACTAACAACCTACACATGCAGATCATTTATTGAATATTACGCTCATTCAAACAAAGTGACACACTATTTTTTGGACATGAGTCCCTGAAAAAACCCAAAGTGGGAAAACCGGTGCAACATATATACGGATTTATTATTATTAAGTAGATTCTGAGTATAGAAAATCTGGGCACCTTGTTGGTTCACTCGACAGAGAAAAATATAGATCTGCAGCTAACTTGTTGTTCTGTGGCCAAAACTATGACTGATCCACACCCTCAAACGAGATTTACAAGACTTAGCCCAGATCTGGCCCTAGAAACCCCAGCACTACCCCTAAAGCCCCAACGTCAACCCTGCTAAGCTCTGCATGCCTCTGCACTGCTCAGAGAGGGACCGTGTAACCCCAAATTGGGTGACGCAGTCCTTACGCTGCCTCTGGAGGCATGTGCGTAACTCTGAAGCTCTCTAAAGCTGTAGCACTTCCCCTTCCTGATCTTGCGTAGCACCTGTGTAGCAACTAAAGCCTCAGTGCTGTGCAACTAATGCATAGTTTTTGTTGTTGCCCTTGCTCCTCTGCGTTGTCACTGAAAGCTACTTTTATGCCTCTTGTTGTCTCTTGGGTCTGGGATTAGATCATCCCCTCAGCCAATACTACCCCTCACTGCAAAAAATCTTCCAAAAATTCTTAGCAAACCCTGCCCTAGAATTCCAGATCTGTCTCTCAGCTCTATCTCTATGTATGTGTCTCCAACTGAACCTCAAGCCTTTCTCTTTTACTTTTTCGATGATCTCATCAATGACCGAGATTAATACACTAATCAACGTTTGAGATTAAAAGACTGCTTGATCTGTGTCATTTAGAATATTTCAACACATGTGTTAATTAATTCACTTTAATTATTTAATTTTCCTAATTTTAGACTTAGGAAATCCATTAAAATAATAAATTATTTGAATAACTTGAACACCAACTGAAGTTTCTCCAAACACTTTATGGGTTTTGGAGTTCAAGTGTGTCTTAGCCCTTCACAGAATATTAGGGCTAGAGCATACCCGATGCTACCCCAACTACACAAAATCTCAACAAGGTTGAGATTAGATCTCTAATCAACGGCTAAGATTATAACATGACTTGATCTCCACCTTTTCTAGATTATTCTCACTCTGTTTTATTAATGTCCTTTAATTATTTAATTCCCTAAGTTTAGACTTAGGGTCTCCATTAACATAATTAATTATTTTAATAAAACATCAACCGACTGGAATTTTCACAAACGATTTCTGGGTTCCTTGGAATACCAGTGTCTAAGCCTCTCCACCAAATTTTGGCCTTAGATCACTTTCTGATGCTACAAAAATCATTTCTCTTAGTTAACATTTCAGCTAAATCTTGGCCCTTAATATTTTTCTTCAGTCAAATGTTTAGTCCATACTCTTGAATTTTTGAAACCTGCTTCCCTCTTGATCCTAGATAATTGTTTTGAGTCAAGACATATTTCACAATAGGGTAAGGAATGTAGAAATTATACAAAAAGCATGTATATATTGGATTCACCCGATCTAACAATGTACTAAAGTTAAATACTGAATCGCTGCTACAAATATTTTGCGGAATTAAAAACACAATCGCTAATCACATGAACATGAAGAAATATCAATCACACACAACGCAGATAATTTCCAAGGGAAAGCTTATAGCTAAAAACCACATTATCTTCTATTGCATATTAGGAATGGATCATGAAACAATTACATACAAAACTCTTCTCACAAGATCCCTCCAGTACATCAGTTAATTGTCTCACACTGTGATATGCAAAACTGACCAACACATAGCCAATTCTCAGCCTCCAGACAGCCTGCCTGCCTTGCATAATACTTGATGGTAAATATCCCTAAAAGATAGGAATTCTTGCTTGCCTTAACTGCACAAGTATCATGGGCACTCCAATGGGTGTTTTTCTGTATGTGTGCAAGCAGATAATCATACAACTAATAGTCAACCTCCCTTTCACCTAGAACTCAACTGGGTCTCCACTGGATCTGACATGCATGCAGCTAATAATAGTAAATCCTCAGTTGCATGTGAGATCACTGATTGTGAATTAATTAATATTTAATTCACTAGATCTCTCACTAGTGTATCTTCAATTACAACTAGCACAATTGAGTTTATCTCACTTAACTAAGTTAAGCTATTTACAACTTGCACCAACTCATGCACCACTGCACTTCGAACTCTGTTACAACTAGAATTACTCTGCATGTCCCACCAACCAACCTCTAACTCGAAATCCACTAGCTAACTGAATTTATCACTTTCAGTTAACTCATTCAAGTCCACATTGAGAAAGATTACAGTTTAATGTCCATCTAAATTAAGGGATAATAAAAATAGACATGCACCCAAAAATAGCACTGTGGGCCCCACCCTAGTCTGGGTGCTTAATGCAACCAGGTGCTGAATGAAATCAAGTTCTTAATGCACTAGGCGTGGGTGTTGAATCTTCTTTTTGAATATCAACAAGGAGCATAAGCTTCAATCTTATTGTTAAATTTTTTGGATAACTCAGAAAAGTGCTTCCACATTGGCGGTGTCTAACATGTGGAAGTGTTTGAGTTGTTGATTTTTGAAGGGCCTTCTAAACTGATAATTACTTCTTATGAATTCTTAGGTTAATCTTTTCTTGCATTCACATTGATCATAAAGTAATTACACATATCACTTAGTAGTAGTAATAGTAGGCAACAAAACTAGACATCAAATGATCAACATGATCACTCATGAAACTCATCATTGGTTCAACACTACTAGAAATGGGATCATTAACAATAGCTACATAAACATCATCTAGCTCAAAGTATTCAAACTTGGATTGCCCAACCTTATGTAGAAATTATACAAAAAATATGTATACCAATGGATTCAATCCGATCATGCGATATGATAAAGCAAGATATTGAATCCTTCTACAAATTAATTGTGGAAAATAAACACGATCGCATAATCATACCAAGTAAAAGAAAGAAGAAGATCAATCCACAACACAAATATTTTCCCCGGGGAAATATTTCTGCTCAAAACCTCTCTATCTTCTATTGTATATTCAACCAAGGAATCATGAAACAATTACAATGCACTCTTCTCACAAGAGTATGTTGCACTTTCACAATTGTCTCACACTGATCCGGATAAAATCGACCAACACTTAGCCAATTTCCTGCCTCTGCTCAGCCTGCCTTGCTTGCACAATTCTTATAGAATTAAATCCCTATTATTTAGGAATTTCATCCTTTCAAAAATGTGCAATGCTCATGGGAAATCCTATGGGAGTATTACTACATGCAGGCAGTTGCTAATAATACAACTGATAGTTAAGATCCCTTTAGCCTCTGTCTCAACTGTGTCTTCATTAGAATTGACATGCATGCAACGATTAATAGTAAATCATTAGTAATTTGATAGATCACTGCATGTGAATTAAATTTGATTTAATTCGCTTGACCTCTCACTAGTGCAACAATCAGTTACAACTAGTTTAAATGATTTTAATTCAATTAATAGAGTTAACTGATTTCTCATGCCTTAAACTAATACACTAACTGCAACTTGTACTAAAAAACAAATAGAATCACTCTGCATGCCTCACCAAGCACCCTCAACTCGAATTCCATGAGCTAACTTATTTTATCACACTCAGTTAACTATTACAAGTGATTATGAGATAAGATTACAATTTATTGTCCAATTTATTTAAGGGATAAATAAATTTGACACACATTTCTTCTAATTTAATGAAGAAATAAGTAAATCAAAAGCCTCCATAGTATCCATTTTTGGGTGCCATTTTCTGGATGTTGTTTTTGGATACGAATTTCACTGTTTCTTGTTGCAAATTTCAACACTGCCTCTCAAAAAGAAAGGAATCAGTTTGTCCCGATTCGGTACCTTTGGAATGTTCTACATTCAACACTTCTAAAACTAAATAGCCTCCAAACAACTGAATCAGTATAATGCATATGTCATCAGAGTCTTCTGACTGTTGGTTCCTACTGCACATGTCTACTAGACTCTCTGTGCTGCTGAAATCTGCATCCATGCACTATGCACGATTGCCAACTCTGATTTGTGCTCCAATATCTGACACATATCACTCTGATTTCTATCTTCCTGACATCTGACTGCATCAATCTAACCGATCCTTCGTGCTACTACTGTACTGTGGGCTCCTCATAGCCAGGTTTGATCCATGAGACACACCATCTCAATGAATCCTGCCCAGATTTCTTCTTGGGATTAATTCTGCACATCACCCCACCTCACACTTGGAGGTATAGCTGCATGTACTCCCTCCGCCCTTCTGGCTCAAAATTTACCCCTCCTCAAGATCTCTACTTGAGTGGACTCTTCCACTCATTCTCCTCTCTGATTCTCCAATTGTGGCTGCTCCACAAACTTCTGAGACTGCTTCTGAGACTGCATGTTGAGAAATAATTGCTCCCTCTCAACCCCCAAGTCATTAACCATTTATTTTCTCCTCAAAGCTTCGCATGCATCCTCAACCTCGAGAGCATACAAGTTCTTGACTCTTGTAGCGATCTGCTTTGGCTATGTGTTTAAGGAAAAAAATTCCTTTTATAAACATCACTTCATTACCACGGTCTTCCAATATCGCTACAGAGACAAGATTCTTCCTTAGGCCTGGAACATACAAAAAATATGCTAGTATGAGATGGGAGCCATTCTCCCTCTGAAAGGTAACTGTATCTATGTCGATAGCGCTATACCTCTCACCATCTCCAAAATTTACGCTCTTCTTGAGGTCCTTCTCCTCCAAGTCATTGAAGAAATTTCCATCCCCCGTCATATGGAATGAGGCACCACTGCCTAGATACCACATGCATCCCATTGCAGTGCTAGCCATGCATGCAATGAGAGTAAACTCAAGCTCGAACTGTGAATCCATTGCTTCACTCGTTGCAACTGCAAGCTCCTTCTTGCTTGCCTTCTTCTGTGGAAAATTTGTAGCATAGTGCCCATGCTCGTGATAATGAAAACATCTTATCTTGGATAAGTCTTTCTTGCTCTCTTCACCTTCGGATTTATTTCCCTTGGCCTTCTTTGCCTTATTGGCCAAGGCACAATATTCCTTGTCATTAGTCTTGGATGAGGATCCATCCCTAGTATTCCACCTAAATTATTTTTGTACCAAATCCAACCAAAGTCGCTCCCAATATGGAAACTTCTCCTTCCCATTGACAAAGTCCCAATAACTATGATAGCTCTTGGGAAGGCCTAGAAGTGCTAGGCTCACCAAGTCATCATCTGCTATGGTCACACCAACACTTCCAAGCTCATCTTGACATTGAGTGAACTTCGCCAAGTATGTTGGTACCGTCTCGCTCTCATCCTTCTTGATTTTACCGAGCTTGTCCTTCAGCGCCAACTTTCTTTGGTCGTTGTTGTTTTGAAATAGATCTGTCAAGGCCTTCCACATTTCATATGGAGTCGCCATGCCATAGAGACTCGAGACCATGTGATCTCAAACTCCCTCTAATAAGATCCTCCTCGCCCTCGCTACCTTCTTTTTCCAAGAATCAAGAAGAGAGGCGTCTGTTGTTGCAAGCTTGGGAATATCATTATCATTGAATTATTTCAACCCATTGTCCTCCAGGACTGCCTCCATTCGGTCTTTCCATGCAATAAAATTAGAACTGCCCTCGAATGCATATTCCAATTATAACCATTGAAAGCCATTTTGATCCGCTTGTCACTCCAAAGAAAGTATCTGCAAGTTTGAACACCATTCAACACAAACTCAATTTCTTCTCCACTATTGTGATTTCTGGCGCTCTGATACCATGTAGAAATTATAAAAATAATATGTATACCAATGGATTCCATTTGATCATGCGATATGCTAAATCAAGATACTGAATCCTTCTACAAATTAATTGCGAAAAATAAACACGATCACACAATCACACCAAGTAAAAGAAAGAAGCAAATCAATCCAAAACACAGATATTTTTCCCGAGGAAAGCTTGCTGCTCAAAACCCCTCTATCTTCTATTGTATATTCAACCAAGGAATCATGAAACAATTACAATTCAGTCTTCTCACAAGAGTCTGTTGCACTCTCACAACTGTCTCACATTGATCTGGATAAAATCGACCAACACTTAGCGAATTTCCTCCCTTTGCTCAGCCTTCCTTTCTTGCGCAATTCCCGTAGAATTAAATCTCTATTCTTTAGGAATTTCAGCCTTTCAAAACTGCACAATACTCATGGGCAATCCTATGGGTGTATTAATGCATGCATGTAGTATGCTAATAATAGAACTGATAGTTAACATCCCTTTAACCGTTGTCTCAACTGGGTCTTCATCAGAACTGACATGCATGCAACTATTAATAGTAAATCATTAGTTACTTGAAAAATCACTGCATGTGAATTAAATTTGATTTAATTCACTTGTCCTCTCACTGGTGCAACAATCAGTTACAACTAGTTAAACTGATTTTAACTCAATTAATTGAGTTAACTGATTTCTCGTGGATTAAACTAATGCACTAGCTGCAACTTGAACTCAAAAACAAATAGAATCACTCTGCATGCCTCACCAACCACCCTCAACTCGAATTCCATGAGCTAACTGAGTTTATCACACTCAGTTTACTATTACAAGTGATTATGAGATAAGATTACAATTTATTTTCCAATTGATTTAAGGGATAAATAAAATCGACACACATTTCTTCTAATTTAATTAAGAAATTATTAAATCCAAAGCCTCCATGGTAGCTATTCCTAGGTCCCATTTTCTGGATGTTGTTTCTGGATGCCAATTTCACTATTTCTTGTTGCAAATTTCAACACCTTATAATAGGGTAGAAATTGAAAAAGTTTGACTCCCCCGCAGCCCTGATTTTCACTGAAGTATTGTTGATATTTTATGGCTCTAACATCTTCGTGAACATGATTTTCTTCAAATTTCTCTTGAGGAAGCTACAAACCTAAGTGTAGTTTCCTCCCCTTCAATCTCCAAAGAAGATAGAAGGATGCAAGGGTTCAAGAAATTGAGGAACCTAAGTGTAGTTTCCTTTCTTTTCTTGAAGCTTTCCATTGATCCTATTCCATAGATTTATATCCCTAGACTCCACTAACCCCTTGATTGAGAAAGGCGCTAGTCTTATCTCTTATGCCCATCCATAAAATTTTCCTTTTAATGTTTTTCAGATTAAATTAGGTTTAAGTTACAGCAAATTTTACATTTTTTAGCATTGTTTACCTTGCACCTTACTACCCTCAGGTTAAACTTTGCATGCATTCATTTGGAAAAGTAAAATATCATTTTACATGCATATTTTAACCATAAATTAGGGTCGACATCCAAGGTTTCTATTGTTGTTATATGTGTTTTCAATCATTGAAAATTGTTGTAATTTATTCTCCTATTAACTCATTGAATAACCCTAATTTCTCACTTATTTACCATAGATTCTAGGGATTTTATTTTTTATTTTTTATTTATAAATCATTGTTATAAATCTTTTGCTTTCTATAAATTGGTAATTAAAACCCTATTTTATAACAACAAAGTATATTTTTTGTATTACATGTGTTTCGGTACCTATATGAGCCTCTTTTGGTCTAACTAAGCCCTTTAGATTTGACTATAGGGACTTTTGAATATGCTCTCTTGAAATTATACCTTAAAACACCCAAAACCTAATCATTGTATATTTGTCCTTAGGTGAATCTCACAGGAAAAACCATAGGGAGTATTTAGCCTAGACCACTTTGTTTACTTAACCTCTAAGATCTACTAGGGAAGTCTCCCTTATGTGGATTGTATCCAACCACGTAAAGCATGGGAATAGGAGAGTAGTTGTTGAGGTGACAATGGTAACTCTCTCATTGTTGCTCTCAATCTAGATTGATTAGTGTGACTTTGCACTAAGGTGCTAGACATTGCAGTAATAGAAACATAGACTTCTTCAAGACCTGCTCATCATACTCGCATCATGAAGATATGTTGCATCTCCTCTTCTCTCCATTGCTTCCATGGCATTCATCCTAGCAAAAATAGCTAAGAACAACTTGGTAATTTCATTAGCAATGCCTTTGTTTCCATCGACCCCACACTAATATTCTTGTATGTCAAATGTGTCATATTGTTGTTTGTGTGAAATTTTCATCCTTACAGTTTTAATGAACAATTCTTCTTCCCATTGACACTATTTGCACCTCTCAATGATTCTACCCAATATTTTTTTTACTAGAACCACTCTCCACACACATGCAAGGAACAAAACCTACTTTTATACCACACTAGTGCATGCCACCTATGAGGCTGCAATTCAATTCAGAGCACACAACAAAGAAGCGAAAGCAAGCATATACAATGCAATTAAAGGAAATCAAATTAGTTTATTAAAATATGACTTCAAACACTGCATGCAAGTTTCAATATTTTTTCTGAGATTACAAACCCGAGCCAATATAGTTCACAAAAATATCAAATAGATATGCTCGTTAGTCTAAGTTTCGTCTAAGGTTACAATGACTTACTGAATTCCATTGTCTAAGTTTGTTCTTTCTATGTATGAGCCCTTCTTTCTTTGTTCTCATTGAAAACCTATCCGTCCCTCATCTCCGTGAATGAAAATTGTTTTCCTCTTCGTGATTGATTGAGAATGAGACCCTCTATCCTTTTCCCACCAATCATTAACTCGTTAAAAATAAATATCTCCAAACTACCCAATTAACCTTATAACCATTAATTATGAAGAATCCTTTCTATAACTACCAAATGTCTACACAAACCACCCTTCAAGGATATTCCACAGCGCATTAACCTTATTCTCCACTATGAATTATACTCTCACAAACCTCACCTTGCACCACCGTCCAACACTCACAGAGAATGAATGTCAACCATGGAATCATCTGGGAGAGGCGATCTTATAGCCAAAACTTCTCCGAAGCCCTTTAGGCCTCCTGGACCAACCTTCCCCTGAATCCGGCAATACGAGTGCAGATAAACGAACACAAACAGATGGAATAAGGCACCATTAAACAATGCACAAACAACCACCAAAAATTCCCCTGGCTTGGAAAGTACAAGGATGCTCCTGACCAATATTTTATCAACATATATCTCATTCACCACAAAGCTTTCACTCATAAATCCACAAAAATGATGGTACTTATGTAATAATCTTTTTGAAAAATTATTCTATATTGTTCCTTTGATTCCAATGAGAAACATGAAATGCATTCCCTAATTGCATTGTGAATATCCAAATGCATTTATTATTTTAAATGATTTTGTTGATGTGTGAATAGTAAAATATTTTGAAGCATATTGGAAGTCATATTTTTGTATTAAATTTTTCTGTTTTCAAGGTGTTAGTTAAAATTACTAGTACAATCACATTAATATTGATATATTGGAAGACTTCATAAATATAAAAAAATATATATATTGCCACAAGAAGAATGTCTTATTAATGCGCACATTTACTTGATTAACCATGTATAAAAAAGTGGGTCAACTTTAATTTAAGGAGAAAAAAAAATACACATCTTATTGTAAAATAGACCATTTTGCTAAATAAATTTTTCTTATATATAAATGAATATTATAAATAATAATGAGGAACTTATCATGGAGGAACTTATTAGAATTGGAATAATCTCAAATTCCTAAGAAATTGATGGGTGATGAGCCACATGACAAGAATCTAATTTTTTAAATTTATTAAAAATAATGGATCATTTTGCTAAAGAAAATTTGTTTATATATAAATGAATGTTATTGCGCCGAGAGGCCAGGTGGGTCACGTCCTCATACAAAATGTCGGCTTAAGTTTTAAATTTAAAAAAAAAAAATCTCATTGTGCTAGAACATATATCAATTTCTAATACAATTATGTATTATTTATATAATTTGAATGGATAGTAAATTATATACGTGAATTTGAATGGATCATAAATTTACCTTTAACAAAAAAAATTACCACATTGAATTTCCAAATTAAGTAAAATTTTAAACATCTTTATTCTTTACTAAAGTCAATACCATTTCCTAAATCAAAGGAAAAGAGTTAATTCAACACAAACAATCAAAATCCAAAATCTTTTAATATTTCTTTTAATTAAATATTTGTAAAATGAATTTATACTTACTCCAGAGCTATGGTAAATAAATAAAAAAATATATAAACTAGATGTATAGTAAATAAATAAAAATTCTTTTTATATTTATTCCATAAACCTTTTTATATTTAAAAAAACTTTAAAAAGAGGTTTTATTTAGATGAAGCCTATGGGATGAATACCATGGGACAAATTAATATTGATACCATGGGCCAAATACCATGGGTAAATAAATAAATATAAAAGAGGTATAAAAAAGTATGATAAATAAATAAATAAATATAAAATATATATAAAGAGGTATGGTAAATAAATAAATATAAAAAAGGCATAAAGAGGTAAGGTAAATAAATAACAATATATCAAATAGGATTATAAATAAAAATGTAATTATATAACAAGCCTATGGGCCAAATACCATAGTAAAAAAGGAACATGATATGTCGCTATAAATAAACTAGAGTGTAGTATTAAATAAACCTCTTGGTAGAAGGTCTCTTACCGTCTGCTTTATCTTTACCATAAAAAAATTTACGGAATAATGAAGATTTATCCATTGAGATTATCTGGTCGCACACTCGATTAGTTCGTATGCTATAACCTCTTCTACAATTGATCATCGATTTGCGGAAATATGAAAAGTGGCAATACTTTGCTAACCTAATGGGTAATGAACTCCTCTGTTGAAAACCCCAACCCCAACACATATATTCTGTGGAAAGAACATGCAACAGATGTGTTTACAATGCTCTCTTATTTTTTCGATCACTTGTCTCCAAAAAAGTTACACAAACTAGCTTGATTTTGAGCAGTGCGGTTCAAATATTATATTGCCGCTCCTTTAGCGATCAAGTTGGTGTAATGAGAGATCGATTCGAATCTCCTTAGCTTCAGCTGAAATCCTCATCGATCTCCGATAACTTGTGCAAATCTCATGCACAACTCATGTCGCAACTAATAGAAAACTCACCCTTTCATCTACCTCTTCCACTGGTCTTCACTGAACTGTCCATGCATTGTAGTGAACTGATGTGTTCTTGAGTTGAATAGTGAGTTAATAATTAGTGAATTAAATAATATTTAATTCACTCCACTCATCTCTAGTGTATTAGCTAGTTAAACTAAATACAACTAGTTCAACTAAGTTAAACAGAACACAACTCCATCAATTGTCTCATCAACTCCACCAAACTCCGCCACTTGAGTTCTAACTGAAGTCAACCATGCATAAGCTCACCAAACCGCTAGGAATAGCATAATTCCTTCTGTCAGGTGCATGGGCCACATCTGTAGCTCCAACTGAAGTGCTGCAAGAGGATAAACTGAAGTTTATAGTCTAAATATTATTAAGGGCTAATAATATTTGATTGACCTATTTTTAGACAGGCAGTCTAAAAATAGACTTCGACCTGTATGTCTAAAAATATAGGTCCATCTATTTTTACCAACTCGACCAATCATCCAAGAATAGCATACTGCAACTCCTAGACCATGCTCCATATGTCTAAAAATAGACATAGTCTAAAAATAGACTTTGCGCCAAAAATAGCATGCGGGCCCACTTAGTGAAGGCGACTTCATTTCACTAAGCTCCATCATCTTGTTGCATTCTCAACACTCCCTCTCAGCAAGATATGGATTATCTGCAACCCCTATCCTGCCTCTGTGGAATTCGAACTTGCTTCTGGTGAGCGCCTTCGTCAGGATGTCGGCATCCTGATCCTCCGTGGGAACATATGAAAGCATCATGATTCTCCGCTGAACACAATCTCTGATATGATGGTACCTGATGTCGATTTGTTTGGATCTATCATGAAATACTGGATTAGCCGAGAGTTTAATGCAACTCTGGTTATCACAGTAAATCACTGTAGGCTCCAAATGCAACCCGAACAATCCAACGAGGATCTTCCTCATCCAAATAGCCTCGCATGCAACCAAGCTTGCTGCCATGTACTCGGCCTCTGCTGAACTGAGTGCCACGGATCTTTGCTTCCTGCTGTACCAGGAAACTGCTGTCGACCCAATGCTGAAAACTCCTCTAGATGTGCTCTTCCGGTCCGTTGGGCTCCCTGCCCAATCTGCATCAGTGAAGCCAGAAAGCTTCGCTCCATCCTCCTGTCTGTACCATAGACCATATCCCGATGTGCCTCTGATATAGCGCAATACATGCTTGCCCGCCTTCCAAAAGAGCTTGGTAGGCTTAACCATAGCTTGCGAAAGCTGGTTAACTGCATAGCATATATCGGGTCGTGTATTGACCAGATACATAAGCGACCCCACCAACTGTCGATAGACAGTGGCATCCACTACCTCTGCTGAAGTAGCATCCTCCTTCCTCCAACCACCAGGAAGAGGAGTGTCAACAGGCTTGCAACCATGCATGTTGAACCTCTCCAGTATCTCCCGGGCATACTTACCCTGAGAAACAAACAGTCCACCACTGCGCTGCCAAATCTCCAATCCCAGGAAATAATGAAGGAAGCCCAAGTCCTTCATCTCAAACTCTCTAGCAAGATCCTCCTTGCATGAAAGTATCAACAGCTCATCACCCGTCAAAATCAGATCATCTACATACAGTACAATGATCATCAACTTCCCCTCCACCACAATCTGGTACAGGTTAGGATCCGCCTCACTCTTGGAGAATCCAAGTCCGGTGAAATAACTGTCTATCCGTGTGTACCAAGCACGAGGTGCTTGCTTCAGCCCGTACAGTGCTCTCTTGAGTCGGAAAACATGTGACTCACTGCTGAAGATCTCGAAACCTTCAGGCTGCTCTATGTACACCTCCTCCTCAATGACTCCGTTGAGGAACACAGTCTTCACATCCATCTGATGGATGTGCCACCCCATCTGCGCTGAGAGAGCTAGGATCGTCTGTATGGAAGAGTACCTTGCGACAGGTGCAAAGGTCTCCTCATAATCGATCCCCTCGATCTGTGAGAAGCCACGAGCAACAAATCTTGCCTTGTACTTCTCCACACTCCCGTCAGCCGCCTGCTTCACTTTGTAGATCCATCGCGAACCCACCACTGATTTCCCCTCCGGCCTTGGGACAATATCCCATGCACTGTTTCTGACAATCGAATCATACTCTTCCACCATGGCATCTACCCATGCGGGATCCTCCATAGCTTCCTCGAAAGAGGATGGTTCTGTCACGACACATTTGCTCACGAGCCATGTATCCAGTGTACCGATCCGGTGACTGTCTTTGTCTGCGCTGTGCTGTAGGTGGTCCTACAACCTTCTCTGCATCTTGAGCCAGTCGCTCAGCTTCTGTAGTGCGCTTCCGCCCTCTGATGGTTGGCGCTGCATGAGTGGTCTCTTCCACTCCATGAACTTCCTCTTATGGCTGATCCACATCCGGAAGCTCATCCTTAGGAACTAATAGCTCCTCATCTGCATGCAAGTGTGGCTCCCTCTCAAGCGAACACTTCATGGCTTTCTCCTCCTGAAATTTGATATCCCGTCGCACAACAGTCTTGCGACTGTCTGGCAAATACACACGATAGTTGTGAGGTGTATCAGTGTACCCCACAAATATTCCAACCTCTGCGGTCGGATCTAGCTTCTTTCTGGCGTCCTTC